>CM039515.1:32713370-32740870 GCA_022432975.1 Begonia masoniana | reverse complement strand
TGAATGAAGTAAAATGCTGAACTTATACTCCTAAAATGCAGTTTCTATTTTTCTCATCTCAGTGGCATACGCATTCGTTCATAACATGATCTGATCCCATGGTTCCCTTGGGAGTGGGATCAATTCTCCCAATGTCTACATCCTCCTACTAATTAAGGGGCAGATGAATTCCCTTAACACTTGATCTGATCCCATGGTTCCCTTGGGAGTGGGATCAATTCTCCCAATGTCTAAATCCTTCATAAGTTAAGGGGTGGATTAGTTCCCTTATAGCTTGTCTGTCGCATACAGTTCATACCTTACCATTCCTTACATGAAATTCATTTTCGTACTTTTAACAAAACATGATGCATGGACAATAGAAACATTCAAGCATACATAAACCTACTGTTTTGTGATGTAGGCCGAAGGCACAAGCAATACTTTACTTACCTGGCTCCTGGAAATCTGTCTGGTTGCTAGCTACTTCGGAGGTCTGTTCACCTAAGTTCATACAGAATATAATCAAGGCTTCACCAAACCTTTCAAAATATCAAACAGCGGTTCGAGAAATCTAGTTAGAAACTCTACTACCCGAGCATTCCTACTTATCGCTAAAACCCGAATCTACACTCAATCTCAGCATCCTCAAAATCCTCACATTGCAATCCTCCAGGCATTTCACCACTATACCACAAGAGAAATAAGGAAAAGAAACTTACCTAAGTCGAAGGAGAACCGAGCGAGGAGAATCGCCTAGAGAGCTCGGCTGCTTGAGCTGAAAGTTTCCGAAGAGAAGAGTATGAGAGGGGGGGGGTGGCGGCTACAGTGCAATAACCCAACCCTTATCCTTAAATACGTTACCCAACTTTTGAACATTGTAAATTACTCTAATACCCTTAACAAGTTGTTCAATAACCTTATTTAATTCATTACCTAGTCAAGTGTATTACTTTAATAATAAAAGGCTGGTTCGATAGAACCAGGTGCTACAATCTACCCTCCATAAAAGAATTTTGTCCTCAAAATTCAGTACCTGAATAACTCTGGATGTTGGTCTAACATGTCTTGCTGGCGCTCCCATGTTGCTTCCTCTGTATTCTGATTGTGCCACAAGACTTTTACCAATGGTACCTCCTTGTTGCGTAATACCTTTACTGCAAAATCTAAAATCTTTACTGGCTTTTCTTCATAGGTAAGTGTAGGTTGAATTTCAATGCTTTGCTGTTCGACAACTTGAGCTGGATCCCGCACACACTTCTTTAACATAGAGACATGAAACACGTTATGTATTCCTCCCATAGAGGCTGGTAGCTGTAACTGATAAGCTGTTTTCCCGATCTTCTTCAGAATTGGGAACGGTCCAATAAATCTAGGATTTAGTTTGCCCCTCTTTCCAAACCTCACAACTCCTTTGAATGGTGATATCTTAAGAAAAACTTCATCCTCTACTTCAAATTCCAGTTCTCTTCTCCTCTTGTCTGCATAGCTTTTCTGTCGGCTTTGAGCTGTCAAAATTTTCTGTCGGATGAGGGCAATCTTCTCCACTGTTTGCTGCACGATATCAGGACCTAGTAGTTGTGCTTCACCAACTTCATCCCAGTACAACGGTGATCTGCATTTTCGTCCATATAATGCCTCATACGGTGCCATTCCTATAGTCGCCTGAAAACTGTTGTTGTAAGAGAACTCTACCAATGGTAAATACTTACTCCAAGATCCTTGAAAATCTAATATGCACGCTCGGAGCATATCCTCTAAGGTCTGAATAGTTCTCTCGGATTGTCCATCTGTTTGAGGGTGAAAGGCTGTGCTGAAGTTAAGTTGCGTTCCCATAGCCTTATGCAAACTTTTCCAAAACTTAGATGTAAATCTAGAGTCTCGGTCTGAAACTATAGTGCTTGGAACTCCATGTAATCTAATGATCTCTTGCACATACAACTCAGCAAGTTGATCCATCGAATATGTTATCTTTATCGGCAGAAAATGGGTGGATTTGGTCAAACGGTCAACTATTACCCAAATTGCATCATGTCCTTTTGTTGTTCTAGGCAATCCTGTAACAAAATCCATTGCCACTTGATCCCACTTCCATTCCGGAACCGGTAGGGGTTGTAATGTTCCTGCAGGTCTTTGATGTTCAGCCTTAATCTGTTGGCAGACCAAACATGACTCCACATGCTTCGCCACACATCTTTTCATACCTGGCCACCAAAAATGCTGCTTGAGATCTCTGTACATCTTGGTACTTCCAGGGTGGACAGAGAACCTGGAAGAGTGTGCCTCAGAAAGAATTTCCTTTCTAAGTTCGGTATCAGCTGGAACAAACCATCTATTTCTAAACTTAAGGACCCCATCGGTAGAATGGTTAAAATCTGACTTGTCCGTAGAATCCATGTTTGACTTGTACTTGCTACACTCGTCATCAGTTATCTGAGCTTCCTTTATTTTCTCTAGAATGGTAGGCTTTAAAGTTATGGCTGAAAGTATGGCTGTCACATCAGTTACTGCTTCTAGATTAAACTTTTGGAATTCTGACTCTAGAGTTAATGGCATACTGAAATTCATAGGTGGGGTTGATGTTGTTACTCTACTCAAGGCATCTGCCACAACATTTGCCTTACCAGGGTGGTACTTAATCTCAAGGTCATAGTCTTTTACAAATTCCAACCATCTACGTTGCCTCATGTTTAGTTCCTTCTGTGTGAAAATGTACTTCAGGCTCTTATGGTCGGAAAATATTTCACAAGATTGTCCATACAAATAATGTCTCCAAATTTTAAGTGCAAATACCACAGCAGCTAATTCTAAGTCATGTGTAGGGTAATTCTTCTCATGAGTTTTCAACTGTCTGGAAGCATAGGCTATCACTTTTCCTTCTTGCATCAAGACACAGCCAAGACCAATCTTGGATGCATCACAATAAATACTAAATTTACCATTCTCAGCAGGAAGGGTCAGGATTGGAGTATTGGTCAGTTTCTGTTTCAAGGCTTGGAAACTATGCTCACATTCATCGGTCCATAAGTACTTCACATTTTTCCTTGTTAACTTAGTAAGAGGTGTAGCAATCTTTGAAAATCCTTCAATGAACTTTCTATAATACCCTGCAAGTCCAAGAAAACTTCTAATATCAGTAGCATTCTTCGGTTGGGGCCATTCCTTAACTGCTTGAACCTTGGCTGGATCGACCGATATTCCATCTCCAGAGATCACATGACCCAGAAAGTGAACTCTATCCAACCAAAACTCACACTTGGAGAACTTAGCATAAAGCTGGTGCTGCCTAAGTACTCCTAACACCAAATTCAAGTGCCTAGCATGATCCTCCTTAGTTCTAGAATAGATCAGAATGTCGTCTATGAATACAATAACAAACTTGTCCAAATACTCGTGAAACACCCTATTCATAAGGTCCATGAATGCTGCTGGTGCATTTGTCAAACCAAAAGACATAACCAAAAACTCATAATGCCCATACCTTGTGCGAAAGGCAGTCTTTGGGATATCTTCAGATTTAACCTTCAACTGATAATAACCAGACCTTAAGTCAATCTTAGAGAAAACTCTTGCACCATTGAGCTGGTCAAATAAATCATCAATCCTAGGCAGGGGATACTTGTTTTTGATGGTCAGCTTGTTTAATTCTCTATAGTCTATGCACATACGCATCGATCCATCTTTCTTCTTGACAAAGAGGACAGGTGCACCCCACGGTGAGAAGCTAGGGCGTATGAATCCCTTCTCCAACAAGTCCTCCAACTGTTTCTTTAACTCCTTAAGTTCTGTTGGTGCTAGTCTATATGGATTTTTAGACACAGGTTCTGCTCTAGGGTAGACATCTACAACAAACTCAATTTCTCTATCCGGTGGCAAACCGGGAAGGTCATCCAGAAACACTTCTGGGAAGTCTTGGACAGCAAGGATATTTTGAGGAGTTGCCTTACCTACAAGTTGTGTATCTAGAACACATGCCAAGAAGCACAAGTACTCCTTGCATGGTGAAGGTCTAAAATTTAAAGAAGTCATAACAGACATTTCCTTACTCTTCTCTGAAGCTTGGAAGGTATGTTTCAAACCACCAGGGGGTTGGAAACTAACTATCCCAGTCCTACAATCAATTATGGCGTGGTGTTTGAACAACCAATCCATTCCTAAGATTACATCAAATCCCATTATATCCATAACAATTAAATCAGCAGATAGATTTTTGTCCCCTACTAATACCATGCAATCATGCAACACTTGGTTGGAATGTAAATGTTCACCAGAGGGTAAAGCAACATTGAATACATGCCTAGAAGGTGTGGATTGTACTTCTAATTTATCAGCAAAAGCAGACGCAACAAAAGAATGGGTTGCTCCTGAATCTAGCAAGGTAAAAGCAGGCATAGAATTAACCAATATAGTACCTGACACAACAGCGGGCTGGTCCTCTTCGCCCGACTCCATCATGGAAAATATTCTCGGTTTTATCTTAGCAGGGCCACTCTTCAACGTTGGGCAGTCTCTGATGACGTGGCCAGTCTTATTACAGTTGAAACATCGAAGGACCCTGGGCTTCGGGCAATCCTTAAACGAATGCCCAAACTCCTCACAGTTATAACACTTACCAGTCCCAAACTTACACTCGCCCGGGTGGCTCTTCATACATTTCATGCACTGAGGAAACTTCTTGGTGTCCGGTACCTTCTTTCCAGAACCTTGGCCACTCTGACCATCAGCGGGTCTCTTTATTCCCCTCTGTTGGTGGGGCTGGAAGAACTTTCGCGGGGCTTCCTTTGGTCCAGCACACTTCATTTCAGCTTCTTCTGCCTCCAATGCAGTAGACACTACTTCGCTGAATGACAAGCCTTTAATGCCTGAGTACTTCACTCCTCTGTAAATCTCTGGCTTTAGACCTTGCAGGTATTGAAACACTTTATCCTCATTTCTATGGACGAGGTATCCAGCAAACCTTGACAGAGACTCGAATTGCCTATTGTACTCTGCCACAGACCCAGTCTGCTTCAAGCTCAAAAACTCAGCCTTCTTTGCGTTCTGGACAGTGGTGCTAAAATATTTCTCATAGAAGACTTCCTTGAATTGCGACCAGGACATGGTTGCAATATCGGTGGTGATCTCCAGCGACTCCCACCAAAGTTGTGCATCCCCTGCTAGATGAAACGTTGCCAAAATGACTTTCTCCCCTTCTCCAACATTGGCACACCTGAACATGCTCTCTATCTTTCGAAGCCATTCCTCAGCAACAATCGGGTTAGATGACTTTCCATCAAATGTGGGCGGTTGCAGCCTACGAAATCTATCCCCTGAATGCTCATTGACGTGACCTGAATTGGCACTTCCTTGTGTTTCCCGACTCAATAACACACCTAACTGGTCAGATTGCTGTCGCACAATATCTGTCTGCTGACGCATCAACTCCGTCAGCTGTCTAATTACACTTGAATCTTCTTCATTCCTCAAGTTTGGCATCTCCCTAGGTACTCTTGGTCTCCCTGGTCGTCTAGCCATTTGTCTAAGGTTCTGCACAAAGTTATCTATACTCATAAACATCTTATAACTGAAGCTAACATAAACACTTACAGTTGTTGGAGTACTTTCATGCGACGATTGGCACTGATGAGTAATCTTTTGAACGGTTTAACTGAATGTCTCTGATACCATACTGTAACGCCCCGAGTTATCTGAACCCGGTTCGCTACTCATTACTTGACCACGACTAAGAAATTTCAAATAAATTTAAAACTTCATTCGACATACAAAATTTGACGTTTACTAAACGTTCAAAACATTTGAAAACTTTGCAGCGGAAAAATTATTTAAGACTACAATGGGGTTAAACTAGCGGTGAAAATATTGTTGGAAAGATTAATGGAAATATTTCGAGTGTCCGGTCAAAAGAATTAAGGTTTTAAGTGATGGACTACTCAAGGAATTACAAAAGTCGAATTCATCTGCTGACGACAAAGTCAACAGAAGAAGCAGAAGTAGAAAACCAAAGACTTCTGCCGATGACGTCTACACGACTTCACCCACAACTTCATCTGCCGATGAAGTCGTGAGAACTTCATACACCACTTCATCTGCCGATGAAGTCAACATAACTTCATCTGCCGATGAAGTCAGCGCAATTTCATCTCTCAATAGATAAACACACGACATCTTCCGATAACAACAATATGACTCCTTCCGATAGAATTAAAACATACACTACATCTTCCGATTCACTAAACGACAAACAGATTACTCTACATCTTCCGATTCACTAAACGACAAAACAGATTACTCTACATCTTCCGATTCACTAAACGACAAACAGATTACTCTACATCTTCCGATTCACTAAACGACAAAACAGATTACTACATCTTCCGATTCACTAAACGACAAAACAGATTACTCTACATCTTCCGATTCACTAAACGACAAAACCCCTTAACTCTCTCAGACTACACCTGCCGATCACTACTCGACGACTTAATACTCTACACCTTCCGATCGAATAGACTACATTTGCCGACACGTGCTTCTCACATGACTCCTTAAGGCATTTGCCGATAGACTTCCATCTTCCGACAGACTGACACACCACATCTACCGATAGACTTCCTTCCTCCGATAGACATCAACACGATTTCCTTCCACAGAACGCAATAAACCTCTACACATATCCACTGATACAAAAATTATTCAATTCCTACCAATGGACTAAACAACCTGTCTATAACCCGAGAAAGCTTCGACTATCTAACAGACTTAAAACATTTTACCAAAAATCCATTCATAACACTCCAAGTCATTGTATTGATCAAATTCAGTAAAAACATGAAAATCAGAAATTCTCGAAAACAAAGTCAAATAGCTGTAATCTCATTTACTAAAAACTTCATATACTCGATTAAATCATTATCCACTAAACCTCCACATCTGTAGACAACATGCTAAACCGCCCCATCAGTTACCATGCCGAAGCCTGAATGCTCTCCTCCAACGTCCACTATTCCTCAACACGATCAGGAGACACACCTGCTAACACTTCTTCACCTACATCACAAAACTCATCTATTAGCCTAATGCTAAGTAAGTAAAGCAGTATATGAATGAAGTAAAATGCTGAACTTATACTCCTAAAATGCAGTTTCTATTTTTCTCATCTCAGTGGCATACGCATTCGTTCATAACATGATCTGATCCCATGGTTCCCTTGGGAGTGGGATCAATTCTCCCAATGTCTACATCCTCCTACTTAATTAAGGGGCAGATGAATTCCCTTAACACTTGATCTGATCCCATGGTTCCCTTGGGAGTGGGATCAATTCTCCCAATGTCTAAATCCCTTCATAAGTTAAGGGGTGGATTAGTTCCCTTAATAGCTTGTCTGTCGCATACAGTTCATACCTTACCATTCCTTACATGAAATTCATTTTCGTAACTTTTAACAAAACATGATGCATGGACAATAGAAACATTCAAGCATACATAAACCTACTGTTTTGTGATGTAGGCCCGAAGGCACAAGCAATACTTTACTTACCTGGCTCCTGGAAATCTGTCTGGTTGCTAGCTACTTCGGAGGTCTGTTCACCTAAGTTCATACAGAATATAAATCAAGGCTTCACCAAACCTTTCAAAATATCAAACAGCGGTTCGAGAAATCTAGTTAGAAACTCTACTACCCGAGCATTCCTACTTATCGCTAAAACCCGAATCTACACTCAATCTCAGCATCCTCAAAATCCTCACATTGCAATCCTCCAGGCATTTCACCACTATACCACAAGAGAAATAAGGAAAAGAAACTTACCTAAGTCGAAGGAGAACCGAGCGAGGAGAATCGCCTAGAGAGCTCGGCTGCTTGAGCTGAAAGTTTCCGAAGAGAAGAGTATGAGAGGGGGGGGGGGGTGGCGGCTACAGTGCAATAAACCCAACCCTTATCCTTAAATACGTTACCCAACTTTTGAACATTGTAAATTACTCTAATACCCTTAACAAGTTGTTCAATAACCTTATTTAATTCATTACCTAGTCAAGTGTATTACTTTAATAATAAAAGGCTGGTTCGATAGAACCAGGTGCTACACTATTTCTCCATCACCTTCTAAGTGATTGAATGCTCGAAGATCCCCGTATCTGGGCGTATCGTTCGAATACAAATCCATGTTGGCAGCTTGATTAGTTGCCTCGTCTGCATCAACCCATCTACTTGAATCAGAATCCATCAACGTTGCTAATAAAGAAAAAAATAAAACGTCGCTAGAAATACAATGTCGCTAGAGGTTTCAGAGTTTTCGAGATCTGTGAATTCAGCATTAAGAGTCATCTCCTTACATAGTATAGTAGAAAGGACAGCCGTTCATGAGAACAGACGTTCGTTCATTGTCCAACCTGTGACTCAATAATTGTCACGGGCAGGAATCTATTTGGTCGAACGGACGACTTTTCAATACAATGACCGTCCGTTCTACCAAATACTGTCCAGCTCGTGATAATTATTGAGTCACGAGCTGGTCGCTGTTTGGGAGAACGGATGGCCATTCTGTAAACCGACTGTCCGTTATCCCAAACAGTGACCAGCCCGTGACAATTATTGAGTCACGAGTCGGAGACTGTTTGGGAGAACGGACGACCCTTCCATGGAACATCCGACTGTTCTCCGTACTCAGTTTACCAATGAAGGGTCAATAGCTCGACACGGTCGGCTGTTCTCAGGAACGGTCAGACAATTATCATGAACAACCGATCATTCTCCGCCCTCAGTTTACCAACGAGGTCAATATCCTGGAACGGTCGGTTGTTCTTGCAGAATGAGCGGCTGTTTGCGGGAGAACGGTTGGTTGTTCTCCTGAAACAGCCGACTGTTCCTGATCACAGTGTACCGCACATGCAACGGAGGGTGTCCACATTAGGGGTGGGCAGGACCGGATCGTGGACCGAGAAATGGACCAGACTACCGGTTTCGCTCCCACCTCCCAGGACCACGGTCCGGTCCTCGGTTCTCACCTCCCAAGACCACCGGTTCTTGGTCCGGCCCTCGGTCTGTGGCCCAAATTCTCAAAATATCAGAACCTAACCGAGGTTAAAAAAACACACTCTGTTTTTTAAGAAAAAAATTCCTCTTCTTCACTCCTCAGTCCTACCCAATTTCCAGAATGCCGAGTCCCCGACGCCAGTTGTGAAGTGTGAACTGCGAACACCGACCCCGACCAGTGACCCCGACCCCGATTCCCAACGTTCCTGCTCGACTGCTGCTCTCGACCCCGACCTCGAAGGCGAATGCCTGAACCTGATCCCTCGCCTCGCCTGTCTTCGGTTGCTGCTGCTTCGCGCTCGCGTCGCCTCGCTGCTGCTTTTCTGGTATTTGAGCTTCCTCTGTAATAACCAAAAATTTTATCGTACACCTTATTACTCGTGCATAGTGTTTTATGATTTAAAACTTCTTAATTTTAGAAATAAGGAGAAGCAATGGAATATTGAGAAGTCAACAAGTATTAGACCAATAGCAATTAATCTTAAAATCTAAAGAAGAATGATGAACCAATTGAAGAGAGTTTCAAAAGTCAAAGGAAAATAAGGACCAATAGGAATGAAGAATAATGTTAAGTTTGAATAGTCAACAATGGAGAACCAATGGAGTGGATGTATGAAGAAGTCAAACTTTCAAAAGACAAAAGGAGAAGGAAACCATGCTGGAAATTAAAGGACGAAGTGAAGTGAGGAAAGGAGGACAAACATGAAGAAAAGTAAAAAAAATAAATTTCTCCTTTAAACCTTAAAATGACACCTCACCTCCTATTCATCTTCATCCTATGTAAGGTAACTCTTAGTAAGACCAAGAGCCACGAAATTTCTTCCCTATTTTCAGAGCTCTCCCTTCTCTCAAAGCTTGGTCTCTTGTAAGAAGAAATCAAGGTGAGTTGGATTTTAGGTTATGTTCATGTAAAATATTAGTTATAGGTTGATAAAATTGGAGTTTTTTTGAGTTTATGGAGAAGTTGATAAACCCTAGATGGCTGCACGAAAATTTGGTTTTCTCTCTTTAATTTCTTGATGTTTTAGGGTTTGAATGAATTGTAATGGTTGCTTATGGTTGGAAATGAAGGAAAAACATCAAGTAATGCATGAATAGTTGAAAATAGTGAAATACAGGGCAGATTGGAAATCTGTAATTTCGGTACATTGAGCTAGTTTATCTTGATAAATTGACCTTACAATGTTAAAGTAGACTCCTTAAGGATTCCATAGCCTCAAGAATTATCGAATTTGGTTATGTATAGCAAAAATTATGAGATTTTGAAATTTGTTGTTTATTTGAAGGGAATTCCGAAAATTAGGTTGTTAAGTGAATTTTTATGAATCTTGTTGATTTCCATGTTTTAGATATACAAGTCAAGAAGGAACTTGAGCACATTAACGAAACCAAACTCAAGAGACGAGGTAAGTGTATGTATGCATGCGTTTTGGCCGATTGGCCTACACCACAAAAGATTATGAGATTGAGGATTTGGTGAATGTAGTTTTGAGAGTTGGTTGGGTAGAACTCTTAGGTTGTGAGTGAGTTAATTATGCTAGTTGTTTGTTTAATGAATGATTTTCTTATTAGTTTATATTATGTTATAGAATTGATGGATGTGTGTGCAACATGTAATCATGTATCATGGTTTTCCTAAAGCATAGAAAATGGTTTTTATACATAGTTTTCATGTAAACAAGAGTAACATAATATAGAACAGTAAAATACGTAATAGTTGTTGTGGGTAGGGAACTGAGTTTGGTAGTTCCGCCAGAGGAACCGGTTCCGTCAGAGGGATTGTCATATATGTCATTTCACTTCCCCTAGATCGAGTTGGTCGTCTTGCCAGGTGGACAATCAGTTAGGTCATCTCTTCTCTAGAAGCAGTACCCCAATAACTCATGTCATGCAAGAAAAATAAAGAAGGCTCAGTACATGCTTTTACGAACAGCACAGCATAATCATGAGCATGCATTTTATTTTACTCTACATCACTTACTGAGCATTAGGCTCATTAGTTTATTTTGTGGTGTAGGTGAATTTGATACAAATGAGGGCCTTGATCCTCAAGAAGGTTGATGGAGCAGTTGGTGGAGGACGTCCATGGGGTGTGCTTGTAGCCGCTAGGGCGATTTTGACCTGTGGGCGAATGCATAGGTAATTTTGGGATAATATATGAACAAAAGGTTTTGAAGTTGCAGATTTGTCTGTAAATGACAAGTTTAGTTGTCTTTAAATGGTAGTGTCTATTTTGATGTATGAATATATTTTGGAAATTATATTAGATATCTAGTTTCACATTGCAAGTTTTGGTTTTATAGTTTTAAACGTTATATTGTCTTTTTTTTTAACGATAGTGAATGTAAAGCAAGATTTCATTATCTTATTTTATTTAGTTCAAAGATTTTTATAATGAGTCTTCTATAAAGTAATCTTTTCTTTCTGCTGCAAACATTTAATGTTTTAACGATGTCGTTTTTAAACGATGGGCAAAATTTTATGGATTTTCGAGTACGGTTAGACACATGAACAGCAAATGTGACGAACCGAGTTCAGATAACTCGGGGTGTCACATCCTCAGTCTTCTATCTTCGCGTCGCCTCGCCTTGCCTGGCCTAATGCCTCGCCTTACTCCTCGCCTCGCTTGTCTTCGACCAGTCCCTCACTGTAAGTGTATTTTTTGTGATAGAAATGTGTAATTTCTGGAATGTTTGTTAATTTTGGGCGTTGAATTTGTGTTGAATTTATTTTTGGATGTTGATTTAAAAAATTTTAATATTTTACAGAAAAAAAGGATGAGAGGAACAGAGACCAGACCAAAATTTTCGGTCCAGTCCTGGTTCGGTCCTAGTCCCTCCAAGGGTCGGTTTCAAGTTTCGGGAAAAATTTCCCAAAACCTCGGTCCGGGCTCAGGACCGGACCGAACCAGATCGTGCCCACCCCTACTTCACATCCAACATGTGCGTCTGATCCGACGTGTCAAGTGTCACGGGACACTGGAAATAACAGACAGCCATTTGTCGTAGAGCAATCATCCGTTCTATGACGTTTTTTGAGAATAGACGGAGATCGACCGACTGACAGGTTTGTTTTGTTAGATTTTTAATAGATTAAACTTTGAATTGTTAGGATCGAAAATTTAAGATTTAAAAAAAAAAGTTAATAGTTTGAGGTTTTCTATGGTAATTACCAATATTTTATTATGACATGTTTGACTATCGAGAATGAAATAAAATATGTTTAAAATTTAAAATAATAAGAAATAGGTAATACTTATAGTCAGCATGTATTCAGAGTCCACTGATTGGGATGGGAGTGCTCCACGTCAGAGATAACTACCCTCTTTTATCTACGTACACCCATGAAACAACGACCAAATTGCAGCACCTAAAATGCTTGGTTAATGCATAAAAGACTGCCCTGGTTGGGCATCCATAGACTCATACTACATTATGATATTTCTTTATTATAAATTTGGATGCAATGGGTGTAGTCCTAGTGCGATCAAAAATCAGGTCATTGTAAGAATTTCTCGCTCATGTCAACAAAATTGTACATCTCCATTGGGAAAAATTAGGGAAACTAGTACTACGTTTGATCTAAAACATGAAAACAAAATCATGGGAGATTCTTTAGGAGAATCAAAACTTCACAAATAGAATTGGATCCAAAATTCAATTTGTCATCATCATGCTTCTAGGGGAATCAACTTGTCAACATCATGCTTCTAGGGGAATCTAGAGATGATCAATACATATCAGAAGCACTGTACAGTCCCACGTAGGTTGAAAAATGTAGAGATGATCAATACATAATTAGACTTTTACGAGTATAGATTAGGAGAATTCAAGAGTTGGAAAAACAGCAGGGTTAAAAACGAAAGCAAGTGATGTATATTGTTGATGGCTTTAAGCGTGGGCTCTGACTGTCTTCCCACTCAGAGTTTAGGCGTTGAGAGCAGAGCAGAGCAGCGCCTTGGCTTGGCGGTCGATCCCTCTCCCACCATCTCTAACCTTTCTGCTTTCTGATGCCACCACCACTCACCCACAATTCCCAACTTGGCTTTCCATTTTTCAAACCCAACCTCCCTCTTTTCACCTCTATATAAACCTCTCTCTCTCTCTCTCTCTCTCTCTCTCTCTCTCTCTACCTCGAAGATCAGCTTTCATGGTGGCATGTTGAGCACATGCCAGAGAACTATTTAGGGTCTTCTCTCGCTCTCCTTTTCTTTGTTTCGTTTCTTTTATTCTAACTACTCATCATGGACTGCATCTGTTTTTTGGACGTGACGTCTCTAATACGCACCTTTTTACAGCTTTTTTTAATGGACAGCGATGAGTGGATGACCGTTTATTCAGTTCTAATTACGTACTAATTATTCACCCATTTCGAATTGCACCCACTAATCTTCATCGCGTATATATACCTTTCGTCATCTTTGGTGTCGATTGCTGTTCATTTGAATTATTTACGCGAATTAGGATTTAAGAGATATCCCTCGGATCATGTTATTCCGACGACTGTTATTTGCCTTCTTCCGAAGCGATTCTTTGAAGTTTCGTCGTAATCCAAGTTACCATTTGTATTGTATCTTAGATTTTGGTGAATAAATTGATGCCATGTTCGTACGTATTCTCTGTATTTAGGTGTCTGTAATTGTCTGTTTGATCAGAAAGGTGAACGTCCTATGACTAGAGATATGGTGCAAAGAGCGGCGGAGTTATTAATGGTGTTTTTCTTGGCCATTTTCTCCAAACTAAGCACCGTGTATGGGAAGCCAGCTTACTGGAGAGGAGCTAGCGCAACATCTGCAAGCGGAAGCTATTGTCTGAGCTGGAGGTTGGGTGTGGAGGCTAACAATGTGCAGCGTTGGCTGACGGTTCCAACTCAGTGCTTGCGATACGTCGAAAATTACATGATCGGTGGCCAATATGAGCAGGACATCCGCTTCATCATGGACCAGATTTCTGCTTACATAGACGGAATCTCCCTCTCCGAAGACGGCAAGGACGCCTGGATTCTGGACGTGGACGATACGTGTCTTTCGAATGTCTACTATTACAAAGGGAAGCGATACGGGTACGGGAGAGTCATGCGTGTATGTGACTGTCCGTAGAGCTCGTGCAATAGCTCATTCTTGTGATTAGTTGTTGATAGCCTTCGAGTGCATTATACGCATGCAACTTTTTATCTCCAATTAGTAAAAAGTGTCGAGATGTTATAGCTCGGCTTGTCTCATAATTGGCTGCAGGTGCGACCCGTACGACCCGACGGCGTTCAAGTCCTGGGCTCTGCAAGAAGAGTGCCCAGCCATCGTCGCAGTGCTTAACTTGTTTGGCAAGCTGGTGGACAGCGGATTCAAAGTCTTTCTGGTAACGGGACGAGACGAAGAGACACTGGGGGAAGCCACCATCAACAACTTGATGAGCCAGGGGTTCGGCAGCTTTGATCGTCTCATTTTAAGGTGAGGTATCGCCGAGACGTAATCAGTTTATCGGATTCAAGTACACATCTATGACTTTATAACAGGGTATTGTGGATGGGTTGTTAATACTTCTGACAGATCGGCGAGATACAAAGGGCAGAGCGCGGCGGCGTTCAAGTCAGAAATCAGAAAGCAGCTGGTGGAAGAAGGATACAGAATATGGGGAAACGTAGGCGACCAGTGGAGCGATCTGCAGGGACAATGCCTGGGCAATCGCACTTTCAAGCTTCCCAATCCAATGTACTTTGTTCCTTAATATGATTAAATGATTCTCTGTTACATTAATTATGTTCCATCTTCACTTCTAGAGAGAGAGAAAGAGAGAGAAGATTTTAATAACCCAATTTCTGCTACTCTTCATTTAACTACACTACTTCTACCCGTCTTCCCGTCCGATACCCGGGATTTTCGCCCGGGCTTCTGCTGTTTCCTTTGAACCGGACTGCTGAATATTCCGATCTTCCCGATTCCTCTGGACAGCGAGGTTAAGAATGTCGTTCCGTTCGGGCTCTTATCCATCATCCCCTGTTTCATGAACAACTGCTCCTTCTCCAACTCACTTAGCCTCACCCGCATTCTCGATATTTCCAGTTTGAGTTCTCTGTTTTCCCTCCGCAGCGAAGCGTAGTTATCTCGAGGTGACATGGCCGCACTTTGTACTCCACTGCTCATTCTCTGTGATAGGTACCCTTCGCCTATATTCCCAGACAAGGCGCTCTTCCATCGGACCTGCTCAAAATAAAGAACCCTCACTGTCATCTGCACCGGCAGCCGATCGTTCTGGGCCGCATGATTGCTTGCTTCTTCGGACAGCTTTTGACAGTCAATTAGCTTGCAGAGTCGCCGGCAGTCTTGTTCAGGCAGCGTTGGATGAGCCTAGTTTGACACCCAAAAATATATTTCAACATATATAACTAGGATAAGTTATGATTTTAAATTTTCTGACGATTGTACCTTTAAATATATGTCGACAGCTCTGTAAACCCCATCGTCGCTGACCCGAGCATAATCCGGCAGTAGCTCAATCATGGAAATAAATTTCTGCACACTCATGTAAGGATCGGGACCTATTTCAGCAAGGAACGCGTCAATAAGCCTTCCTACTTTTAACAACAAACAATGACTAGCCGAAACTTGATCATCGGATTCATATCCGAAATCTTCAGCTCGTTCTTCTTCTTCTTCTTCCTCCGCCATCTGCTGCAGGAAATTTACGACGATTCGATGAACAGCGTCCACATCGAACAACGAATCTCCAGTTCGAGCAGACGGTATGAGAAGATCATGAAGAGTAACGGTTTCCATTCGAAGTGCGATTCTTCTTTCCAGCTCGAGCCGGGTGGCGATTTTGGCATCCATCACGATAGCCATCCTTAACATCCCAAAGAGGAAACTCTGAGGAATGTTGGAACTCTTCTCGGAAGGCATCAGACTTACTAGAGTTTCCATTATAGTACTTTGGCAGCCCTGTGCAGAGGAAGTAGATTTCGTCCTTTCTGAGTCCCGAAATTGAGATATTCCGATACCCGTCAGCGATTTCTGCGCGTAATGCATTAAAGATGCGACGATGCTGTCGGCTCGAACACCGATTCTTTGCATAGCTCTAATCACCCTCTCATACAAATCAATTTTCAGCACTAAAAGATGCTTAATCCACCGTTCTACGCCAGAGTCCTCGAGATCTCTAGACTGATGTGGACCATCTAGTCGAGACAATCCCGAGACGAGTTGTTCCTTGCAAACATTCAAGGCTATGGCCTCGATGCATCTACTGGGAATCCCGAGTTGTTCTGCCGTCGGATGGAGCTCCTCGCAGGACACTAAAACTTGCACTGATTTTTCAACACATTGGACGACAACATTGTTCGTGTAATTCTCGGTTTGTGAAGTGAGGTTTTCTTCCCTGTAATCTTCTGTCATTTCTAAGTACTCTGCAGCGCAACGTAAATGAGCTACATTTGTTGGTTTGATCTCCAAATCCATTCCGTAGCAGAATTTCATGGCAAGTTCGAATGTCTCCGACCCTCCCGGCATGTTTTGAAGTTCGATTTTCGAGCCGTTTGCGGCCTTGGCATACTGAACCAATTTTCGGATCTTTCCACTCCTAGACACCAGGGGAAACTTGACAAAATCACAGCAAATTTCCATCAGCTTTTGAAAGAACCAACAATGGATTCAAATACATTTAAGGTTTAGCAGGAAAAATTGGAATATTGGAAGATGAAAGGGAACGGTTACCTTGTGGAGTAGAAACGATTCCCCATCAACCACAACGGTAATGTCGCCGGCGATATCAGAAAAGATGCTGAAATCAGAAATACGAGTCTTAAGAAATTAAGCGCAAAAGGAAATGAAAGAGAGATCCATGAGAGCGAACCGGGGGGTGAAGGAGGTGGCGAAGTGGGGTTTAGGAGGACGGGTTGAAGAAGAAGACGACGAGGTCACAGACACCATGGTTTTCATCAACGCCCTACGTTACTCCGAGGAAGCCAGCACAGCAGGATTCTGGAACAGAGCGCACAGACGGAGGTTGGTCGAGGAAGGAGATATGGAGGAGGCCGGGGGGTGGCGTGGGTATTCGAGCCAGGCATTCTCTTTACCAACATTTGCAGAGGCTCGGTCAGGAGGCAGAGAGAAGGAGCTTTTGCTTTTTTTATTGCTTTGCTTTTGTCTTTCTCTAGGTATGCACACCACCCCACTCCATTATCTGGCATCTTTTTCGTTCCCGAATGCTCTTCTTCTTTCTTGCTTTATCTGTAAATAAATGTATCGGCTGATTCAATGGTAGCCATGGAAACAGAGAAGCAAGGAGCAATGGCGTCCATCGCGAAGTTCTGTGAGATTTATTTTTTTTGGGAAAAGGGAAAACAAAAGTGACGTGACAACAGTAAAGGAGTGATCAGAAAACAAGTTAAAGAAAAGAGATGTTCTGACGTTCTTCATCATTTTGCAGGGTAAGAAGCAAAAGTGAGACATAGAGCAACAGCAGTTGCAGTCCCGTGAAGCTTGTGATGATAGCCGTTATAAATTAAGGAAAGGGAAGGTTAGAAATTAAATGAGATTTTATTCTACCTTAATTGCTGGAGCGTTGGCAGTCCAAGTCTCAAAGAGGAGAAAAGCTTCCAATTTTAATTTTCAATAATCCTCGGATCAATTTTTAGTAATAAATTAAACGAAAAATGTTACGTTTTTTTATTTATTTTTATTCTCGTTAACATATTCACCCAAGCTAACAAATCATATCTGGTTAAACTTTTTTCATCAAATCTCTAATAAAGGTTTAATTAATTATATTTAAAAATGAGAATTCTTTATTTATGTGAAGAAATAAGATAATGTAACCATTAAATTTATTTATGAAAACTAATTAAAAATAAAATTACGAAAATTAAAATTAAGATGATAAAATTAAAACGAACTTAAAAATTATTAGAATTATTAATATAGTTTAAGGAAAAAAAAGCTTTTAAACTGTAAGGTCAATGACAAATCAAACATTAAATATAATATGTTAACTAGTCAACCCTTCTCTGTCAGTGTGACGTCAAACCCAATGCGATTGCCCTCATTTTGAGTGCGGACGACTGTGTGTACGCTAATTGGAATAAAATCTGAAAAGAAAGAGGATTGAGGGCAAAATTCGAGAAGATATTGACACGTAGATTGGTGAAATGTAGTTGAGACTAAGAATTTTAAGTCGAAAATCGTATTGGGTTTGAGAGATCGATTGATTGCACGTGCGGTTGCCCGCATTGTAAGTGCGGGCCACCCTGAATCGTGATTATTTATAAGTGGGATTCAACGCCGGTGTACCCGTTGTCGCCCAAGGTTAAAATGAGAGCGACAACACTTGAAAAGAGATTCAAGTGGTTCTACGCAAGCATACACGCAGTCGCATGCATTTAAAATATGGGTGACTGCGTCTTTGGTTGACAACATACCAAATGAGAAAGTTTATTTGGTTAACGAATAATAGTTTAAAGTTTGTTTTGTCAATAAAATTATATTATTATTTTTTTTAATTTTTTCACTATATTTTAGCTTAAAATTTAAGGTAAATATCATATTTTCCCCTGAAATATAAAAAGGTTTGCATAGGATAATTTGAACTTTTAATTTTACCAATTTAGACCTGTACTTTAGCAGCATGTTATCAATTGATACCATCTGTTAGAATTTTATTTAAAAAACTGGTTAGTTGCGGTGCAGATGGCACCAAGAAAGTGTTGATCCCTTCAAGGATCTTTTCAATGGCGGTTCGCGACGAAAGAGTGCAGGGAAGCTGTTGTGGTATTGTGTCGTTCGATGCTCCGGCTCCGGTTAGTTTTTGCACTGTGGCTCGGAAGGTTGATGGGTCAACTTGGACGAAGATGGTGATGGATGGTAGTGGGTTAGCTTCATTGGCGAATGAGTTCACGGTGGTTCGATTGATTTTGGAGGCTCTCTGAAAGAAGAGGATTACAGTTTCAGAATGCAAATGGAAAGAGAAGCAAAGCAAGAACGACAACCTGTTATTCTAGAGAGAGAGAGAGGGTAGTCTCTTTCCGCACGGAAGTTGAATCGAGCGATTTGGAAGACCCAGATCAAACCGATGCGATTTTTCCAATTTTGCAGCAAAAGAATACAGAAAGCTACGATTTTTTTGTCATTTTCTCCATCTGCAAATATGTGTGCGAGCTACTTTCAGACAATTTTTCTTCTCCAATTCGTACAATTATTATTGGTATGACATCTTTCAGAGTCATCACTGGTTCGTTAACTGCGAAGAAGATGAATTGACGAAATTAAAAGTTGAAAATGTCGATTGAAAACACCCCGTACTCCAGGGGCAATTTCGTATTTACCCTAAAATTGATTTAGAAATAAAGCTATCGCCGGTGTCGGGACTGCCTAGTGCCTCCTATGAGGCCTATCTCCCTCGCAGCTCTCTTTCCGGGAATATATATCCAAGAAACCACCATCTTTCTTCCGATTAGATTGCCTTAGCAATTCACGATGGCCTGGCTATGGTTGGAAGCAGCACTTCCTCTTGGAATTATTGCCGGAATGTTTTGCGTCATGGGAAATGCTCAGTTTTACATTCACAAAGCCGCTCATGGCCGTGCATTTCCCTTTCCCCCTTTTCTTTCGTCTACTTTACGACAATTATTTGTTTTCTGAGTCGATAGCTTCTCCAAGATTCAGTCTGATCTCTTTTGATTTTCCTCAATATCTCCCCTTGAGCAGCTGTTGTTTATTTATTGACTTCGATTTGTGGCAGCCGAAGCACATCGGTAACGATGTGTGGGACGTAGCTATGGAGCGAAGGGATAAAGGACTTTTGGAGAAGATAGCTGCTTCTCGCAATTAACCTTTCTTCTTTTGGTAATCTTTCACCATCCTCCCCCTACTTTCTTATACGTTCTTTATTAACTATTGTAATTGGTGTTAGGAAAGCCGTTTCAACTAGCTCTGTCCTTTTGGAATTAAGTCCGCATTTTAATGTTCATAAACTATTAAGTACAAATAGCAGGCCAACTGAGGCTAGAAATTTCGAAAACACCAAACTCACGACATTCATTAAAAAAAAAAAGAAAGTGAAAACAGTTCCTGTGTTAGTGCAAGTGAAAGCTTGGTTCTATTTATAATGATGCAATGTTATGACTCGAGTTCCTCTTCCTCTTATTTTATATGAACTGGGATATTGGTGTGGGAATGGACCTATAATGTTATTATTTCTCCATTATTGCATTCCTTCCTGAGTTACTTATAGATCATATGTTGTTCTACTTTGATCTAAACACAAAGTTGATTGGGGTTACCAAATCAATCTAATTGATGACCAATGAATTCGACACATTAAACATGTAACATGTGATGGAATAAACTATCTAATAACAATTATCAAAATCCAAGAAAGAAAATAAATTTAAATAATCTCCTTTTTGAGTTCTCATTGTTATTCTTGAAAATAAAGTTAATTCTCATGAAACTAAAAACTAAATATTGTCATTGTTGAGATTACAAAATGAAAATAAATGAGAAAATAGAATTAGAGAAAAAACTAATAAACTATATCTCCTTATTTTGATCTACCTTGTGGACGCCATATTCTCCGCCAAGTTTTCGAAAGTCGAGAGCTTCTCTTCGTAATATTCTCTATAATGTCCCTTGTTCTTGTGCCCCCACTACTCTATTTGTAAGGTTTCTTTGAATTAAGTCGTTAGTTAACCTAATGTCTGATCCAGCATTGCAACGCTTTTTTCCTTGGGCTACAATGTTGCCTTTGTTGTATTCCAGTGCTATAGTTCTCACAAATTTTTGAGCAATGTCTTCATAAAAAATGTTTGCCTACATTTGATATTTGAGCACAAAGGACAATTGCTCTAGATATCAAACTGACCTTCATCAATAAACATACCTTCTGTGATGGCATATTACAAAAGGCTGGCTCTTCTGTCACATCGTTAGTGCGAGTGAAAGGCAATAGATGACTATATATAGATTCCACGGTGCCAGAGCTACATAGGTAGCTTAGCTATCCTGAAATAAAATCCTCTTGCCATTTGATATTTTCTATTGTGCTCATTTCTCATACAGCTTTGCAATGCTATCATTTAAATTTGTACTGCTAATGTTGAGTGTTAATCTTGAGGAATATCAAATGAATTGTAAAACTTGTTAATGATGGCTTTATCAAATGACACCATTTTGCCCCTTACATATACTTTGAACCCATCCCTCTCAACTGTGTTGGCATAGAATTCTCTAACTGTAGGGATCATTGTCTTTGGTTGTGAAAAAAACGTCTCCTTCTTATTTTGTGTAATAACATTATCGCCAAGTGACTTAATGCCCTTTTCCAGAATGGTATTCCGTTGCTTATTTGATAATTCATACCGACATTGAGCTTCTTAAGATATAAACATTTTAGAATTAGAACTTGAAGCTTCCGTTCTGATGCATTTTTGAGCAAACTAATTGTCTAAATTTATCAAAAGCAATCACTACAATCAAATTTTGCTAATTTCCCTTGGAGTCCAAGACCACTCTTTTGTTAAAGCTTTCTGGGAAAAATTCGTAGGTCTCAATAAACATATTGCTGAGTTCTCCATCCTCCATAAACTACAAAGCATTCTGTTTCAGTATTTAGATGGAATGTTTTCCCCAAAGTGAGTGGTTATACTATTTACTTAAAGCTTAGTTATTATTTTGGGAGGTTCAGGAAATTTTGCATGCAAACTTTCGGGGAACTAAACTAGTGATCATTAGATGTCTGGACAAAACTGATGAAGTGGCAAGATCCATTTCAGTGTTAATTGTTACCTTTTACGTGATTTGGAAACTATTTGTGACTATTTTTCAATAACTACTTTCAGTACTTAAGTTTCCAAATGGTGCTGTCTTTTGAATTGGGACTCTCATGAAGTTCTTGGGTTTCTACCATCGGTTATTGTATTCCTTGTATATTATTTTGGACTCAGAAGAATGATTTTTGAGAGATCATCAATAAGATTAATACTGTTGCCAAGTTTTATGATGACTATGTATTATAATCCTTTCTTTCAACGTCAATTTAACGTGCAGGAAGAGAGTTTTATTGTGTACACTCAGACAAAGGTCGACATATTCAAGGTTACCGGGTCTGCATTTTCCGCAGTAGGTGCTATTGGACTTTAACGCTTAATTCTTTGAATTGATTCCTCCATGTCTTCATCGTTTTGGTTTGGGATAGGCATCTAAGACGAGGAGTTTATTTTTTATAATCCTTTTATGATGGTCATTGAATCGCTTGCTAGATCTCATGAGCATTTTCACCAATCTTCTGATTATTTGACTGCAACTTTCTATTACCTGCAGATCTAAGATAGTGTTGTTAGTTCAAACCTACAATTCTCGATTACTTGTCAGTCACCCTGTAACGGCCCTACTTATTGCTTCTTCGGCTTGAACGGGTTATCGGATGATCGATTCTTTGTAAGGAAAGAAGATTACATCCCGGGACATCCCACGAGTTTCAACCTGCAATTCGACTTGCAAACAACATGACTGGCTGAAAGAATTTTTATTCCTTTTGGATAGTTGAGCAAAAGTCAAACGCATAACAAAGAACTAACTTTTAGGTACAACAAGAATTGAAGAATGAGTGACACCAGATCCACAAGCAGATTCTCTTTTCCACACCACTACCCTGTTACTACCCCGACTAGCCGGTGAAGAGTCTCTCGCCGCCAAAAGTACCTACTTGAATAAGAATTTGGGAGTATGGACAGCAAAAGCTTGTGAAAATAGGAGATCTTAGGGAACATATTCGGTCTCAATTGTCGGCTGTGTTCGAGTTCCCATCGCCAAGGGGGCTTTTGCCCCACCAACCGAGGTCACCCAAAGAGTCTCTCCCACTTCTGCAGCTCTCTCCATGTGCTTCACTTCCTTCTTACGCCTGTACTTCTTAGCCCATAAGATTAGCAGCACAACGAGCACCAGCAACAAAGTCCCACCCAGCAGAGACCCAATTATCACCCACATTTTTGAATCACTACCTCCATGTTTAGGCTGCTGTGCCGGTGGAGGAGCAATAGGCAACTCGACCACAATCGAGAAATGGCCCTGTTGTATGGTCGAACACTCGTCACCAGATACCAAGTTGCTAAGATTGGTTACTCCCCTCAAATCGAACCAAACACACTTTGCAACTGTTCCATTGGGAGCTGATTTCACATTTGCGAATCTGATTATGATGGGCTTGGCTGAAGCTCGTATATCCAACTCCGGCAAATTGGTCGCAGATAGATTGGATGCATTGTAAGTAAGAAGACCCAACACTGGCGCCAAGTAAGTGTAGCCGGGTAATGGTGGGTAATACTCCTCCGACCAATTACCTAAGTTTTGGTACACCAAAACAAGCCTCTCCACATAAGGCTGCACAATGACCCCCTTAGGAATCTCAAACTCTTTGTACATCCTAACGCCCTTGGTCCTTAAACTACCACTCCTGAGCCTCATTGCTGCGATCCTTATACCAGTCAAGTTCGCCGGGACATCACCGTCGTATGGAACTCCGGTCCTTGGCCGAACAAAAGCCCGGTAAGCATAATCTTGGAGAACAGCATCTAGAGCATTCGCAGGGCTTCTTGAAGATTGTAGAGGAACGGATTGAGCCCTTACTTCAGAGAAAGAAATGAGCATTGTTTGAGTAAAGAGCATTGCCAGAGTTGTAAGAAGTTTCATTGATGATTCCTAATTTTCTAGCAGAGACGAATTATCCTAGATGAGAAGAGAACTATTATATATCTGGAGAGGAAAAAGCAGCTGTAAAATAGACAACCGTTGCAAACTTTTTCTTGCCCAGAAATTACTTTTCCCTTTTTTGAAATATTGCCAATGAAGGCTCTCAAAGATCAAACAGTTTAGAGGAAATCTCCCGGTTCCCTTCCCTTCCAACGATGGAAGCCAAACACAGTTGGGGCACGAAAATTACAGTGGACGAGCGCCGAGCGCCGAGCGGAACTCGACACGATGCAAGTCGAAATTTTTAGGAGAACTCAGCAGAGGAAAATGGATAAGTACCTGATCCAAATGAGCTTGGACGAAAACCCTGAATCTTGGGACCCAGAAAATGAGAAGAGACGTCTTCAAAATTCCTACCAGAAATTAGCCAGCCTTTGGACGCCAAGGGAAGCCAATGAATATCACCAGTAACCCAAAGCTTGTTACTAAACGGCGAAGAAGTGGGTGAGAGAATCAGAGACTGGAGGTTACCAAAATGAGCAGCATTTTCGCCAAATCTGGAAGATAAAATCTCTGAGAGAGAGAGAGAGAGAGAGTTCAACACCTGAAGAGGTGGTGTTATTTCAATATTATTTAAAGAGGGGCGGGTAATTTCGAGTAGCGAAAATATCGGTGAGAAGTAAAGAGCTGAATGAATTTGAAGAAAATTAATAGATTATGATTAGATCTCAGGAGTACAGTTTCTTTTCTCATTTCCGAAAAGAAGAAATGCGAATATGTTGAACCAACAACCCGACCCGAAGTGGGTTCACTGTAATTCTTGTCTTCTCCTCATTTCTATTAAAAGACCTTTGTATTCTCTGTATGATTAATTAATGAAAAATCGACAAAACTCCGATTGAGAGAGTTCTTCTCCTTCGTCTTCTTCTCGTCTTTCATTTTCTTATTCGTCCTAAATACTCATCTAACATGTTATCAGAGCTTAACTGAGAGACACTAGGGAGATTTTTTTAAAGAGAATGTGAATGATACACTGTCGGTAAGTGTAAAGGAGAAGAGTGAGTGAGAATAGTGGCAGGACCAGTGTGAGAGATAGGAGAGCACTTACAGTTGCCAACTGTGACTTGAGCATCGCCTGAATACGGGGTAGCAGAATTGAGCATGTTCAAGTCAGGTGTAAAATGGTGGGAAGCCCCTGAATCTAGAGGTGTGCAAAATCGGTTTCGGTTCGGTTTTGGGGAGGAACCGAACCGAACCGATCACTTTCGGTTTCAGATTTACCAAACCGAAACCGGTCTTTTAACTGACCAGAACCGAACCGAAAGTTCCGGTTTCGGTTCGGTTTCGGTTCCACAACCTATTTTCCAAAAGTATGAATTTGTTGGAGTGTATTTACACGAGGTAATGATGCAGATTTGGCAGGACAAAGACAGCAAAATCTAAATACAAATTGAGAAAACTTGGGTACAATTATTTTCAGCTATTAACATCATCGATCAAACCAGTCCAATTATCGACTGTTTGTTGCCATCTTCGTCTAGAACACCATCTCACATACGAACCCAGTAGATCTAAACGGCCATTAACTCTGGGTTTCAAGCTTTGGTTGCCATGGCGTCCTTCTTCAGCCAGTAGGAAGAATCCAATTTTTAAAGGCAATGAAATTCTGGTGATGAGAGGGCGTCGTCGACGAGCTGAGATGCGAATTTAACCCCAGCTTTAATCTTTCTTCTGACGCGATAATCGTCCTTGTTATCCTGAGATCCAAACAGACTTCGCAAAGACTCTATTGTCTCGGAATTAGAAGAGGCGTTGTCCATTTCTACGTCGTCATTCCCTTCATTTTCTTGCTCAGTTTCAACTCCGTCGCCTCTTTCGATAAACGACTTGACGAGGTCCGACAAATCCAAAGAACTCTCAGGCGAGTGCTCGCTCTTCCAGGAACGGTTTGGTTCGGTTTGGAATGGTTTTGAGCAATCCAAACCAATAACCGAACCTAAAAAGTCGGTTGCAGGGGCTCAAAATCAAAGTTCGGTTTCCGGGGGCTCAAAATCGATCCGAACCGAACCGATTTCATCGGTTCCGGTTCGATTCATCGGTTCCGGTTCGGTTTTGCACACCCCTACCTGAATCCATATACCAGGATGGGTCGCAAGGAGTGTTTGCTGATGCTGAGGGAGTATCTGATGAAGGTAAAATTGCAGAGAAGTTGCGAGGTGAAGAAACAACGGGTTGGTAGTGGAGGTTGGTTCTGTGGTAACAGACGTTGGCACTGTGTCATGGTTTGAGACAAATTTGGCAGCATGGTCGATTTTGGGGTCGGTTTGAGGAGATGAAAAAGACGGGCGAAAGGGAGGTGTGGGTAGCAGGGTTGGATAGGGAAATGATGGTCGAGGACCTCGTGGTCTATTTGGAGCAAAGAAAGAGTGAGGGCCAGGGGGTGATGGAAATTTTGGTTTTAGTTTGTTACCTGGGATGCTGATGTGATTAGCTTGAAGAGAATTCAGGGTGGCAGAGACATATTGGCATTCTAGGCGAGCCTCGTAGCTTGGCAGCAAACTGTTGAGTTCCGCAATCGAAGGGTGATCAATGCGCGTGGACATGGCGGTGACGAATGAGTTGTATTCTACTCCTAAACCATTGAGAAAGTAGAGGAGTTGATCTTTTGGGCACGCCGATAGCCGCCAATGTGTTGCAGAGGTTTCGGATTTCTGAATGTAGGACATGGCACTAAGATCGTCTTTACGAAAGGCTTGTAAACTTGTGCACAGCTCTGAGATCCGTGCAACAGAGGAAGCAGAGTAAAGTTGTCAGAGAGCTTCCCAGATCTCAGATGCTAATGAGTAGCCGACGAGTTGTCCCAGCATTTGTTCTTGAACAGAGGCATATATCAAACTCATTATAAGCCGATTATACCTCTACAAAGATGGAAAATCGGGATCTTCCCTTTAGGGACATGGGTGAGATCTAGTGAGAATATCCTCCAGCCCGTTAGCGATAATTACATTCAGTAGTTGGTTCTTCTAGATCATGAAGTTCGATTCATCGAGCTTGATGGTGTGAAGTTGATTTACTGAGGGAAGGTGAGGAAGGGAGGATAAAGAGAGAGAAGACAGTGGTGGTGAGTTAGCTGTACTCGGTGAGGAGTTCATCATTTTTTAGTGGGAATGAGATGAAGGAAAGAGCTGTCTATTCTCCAAGGCATCCTTGACGATGACATCTATCGTGTCTGCCCTCCATCCAACCGTCGACCATCCTCTGCTCAACTTCACTCCGTCTCCAACACATCTTCCCATCTGTGGCATGTAAGATTGGTGACACGATTCCGCCTGCAAAGGGGTCGTGTTTCTACCCACAACAACCGATTAGCAAAGAAACAGAAAACAGAAAAATCAGCAAATACCAACAGAGATTTCACCAACCAAACGATAGTCCAATTCAACGACTTTTAATGGGTTCTAAAAAAAAAAAAAAAAAAAAAAAAAAAAAAAAAAAAAAAAAAAAAAAAAAAAAAAAAAAAAAAAAAAAAAAAAAAAAAAAAAAAAAAAAAAAAAAAAAAAAAAAAAAAAAAAAAAAAAAAAAAAAAAAAAAAAAAAAAAAAAAAAAAAAAAAAAAAAAAAAAAAAAAAAAAAAAAAAAAAAAAAAAAAAAAAAAAAAAAAAAAAAAAAAAAAAAAAAAAAAAAAAAAAAAAAAAAAAAAAAAAAAAAAAAAAAAAAAAAAAAAAAAAAAAAAAAAAAAAAAAAAAAAAAAAAAAAAAAAAAAAAAAAAAAAAAAAAAAAAAAAAAAAAAAAAAAAAAAAAAAAAAAAAAAAAAAAG
>CM039515.1:32534285-32713270 GCA_022432975.1 Begonia masoniana | reverse complement strand
GATGCATTTTAGCTTAACACTGTTCTCTTTCCACATCGATGTGAAAACGCTTGAAGAAGGTCTATAAATTGATATTTTGTCTTTTAACGATTACACCCAAATCTTCAGAATTGATCCTCGATAAAAGTCACAAAGTACCAACGCACATCACGCCGTGCCGTCTGCGCTCTCATCGGCCGCACACATCGGAGTTCCCCATGTTTGAGTATACCCGGCTTCGTGGTTGGGGACACTTAAGGCTACTCGAGTCTGCTTACCCAGCCAAAACAATAGCACATGCTGTAGAGAGCCTCTTTTATCCCTGATAACAAGTTTCTTGGCGACGAATTCATCAAGCCCCCTTCTCATATATGCTAAGCTGATTGTGCCAAGATTCTACCATGTCTTCATGGCCACTGTAGGATGTGGAATCTGCGATCTTTGCTGCATCACATACAAAGGAAGAGCATTTTTGTAACACCCGAAATTTCTTAGAACGCGTATAGGTCTCATTAGACATTAGGGGTTAGTGTAATGACGAATGGAAGGTTTAAACAATGCAAAGTGAAGAGAGGGTCGACAAGTCAAAAGGATTAGATGGAAATTCAAAAAGTTTGAAAGGTCAAAAAAAGTCTAGGTTGAAAATTTCAAAGGAGATGGAGATTTGAACTCAATAAAATTCAAGAAATGTGTGAATAAAAAAAAGAGCTTTCTTGGGTGAGCACGTTGACATTTATGAGAGAAAGAGGGTGTGGGGGTTTTGATTTCAATTTAAACAATATGGTTGGAGGAAAAGAAAAAGGGGAAAATATATGGGATTAGTGTTAAAAGGGATTTCCTTTTCTTTTCCATCTCATCGACCTATCCCTAATCCGAACCTAATCAACTCCATTTGTATTTGTAACACATTAATAACTTTAAGGCCCATTTCTTCAAGTGGTCTTGGTTCTTGAAATAAGTTATTTTGGACTTCTTCTTGAAGCTTCTTGGCCCGAGCTCTAGTGATAGGTCCTATTTGGTGTTTTCAACTCCATTAAATATTCTTCTTGGCCCAACTCTTCTTCAATGCCATCCTTGCCCACATCACCATAATATTACATGAAAGTTCATTTTCGTATTCTTTCAAAACATGATGCATAACACACAAGAAGATACTCAAACATGCATACACCTATTGTTTTGTGATGTAGGCCCGAAGGCACATGCAATACTTCACTTACCTGGTCTCCTGGAAACCGCTCGGCTATAAGCTACTCCAGAAACCTGCTCACCTAGAACCATCGACAAATTATAGATTAGATCTCCACTAGACTTTGTCTAACTACCCTGAAGTCTAAGGAAGCCGGTTTGGGACTCTACTGATTGAACATTCCCGATACATCACTAAACCCCAAACCCAAATCTCTCACTCGCAGCCTTTCGAAAATACATACATTGCAATCCTTCAGCTACCTAAGCACTAGAACGGCAAGTAATTTAATCAAAACTCACCTTGATTGGGGAAAATCGGAGGGGAATCGCCTAGAGGATGTCCGCCGAGCTAAGAGGTAAGGGTAATAAAATAGTGGCAGCTAAACCTCACTAAACCTTTCCTTAAATACGTTATCCACAATATAAATTCGCAATTACCATCTTGCCCTTGCCTAATCAGTTAATATCCTAACCAACATTTCCCTCAATTTTAACCATAAAATTATATACCACCGTTTGATAACTTATTTTGATTTATATTGAAACCGGGTTCTACAGAGTAGATCCATCAGACGCTGAAGTTTAAACTAGCAAACTCGATACAAAATCATAGAAGGAATTGCTCGAGGGCTTCATTATCTCCATGAAGATTGTCAGATAAAAATCATTCACTGTGATCTTAAAGCCGATAACATCTTGCTCGATGGCGATATGAGACCAAGAATTTCAGATTTTGGCACGGCGAGGTTGTTCAATTTCGACCAAACTCAAGATAAAACAAGGAGAATTGTTGGAACATAGTGAGTTTCATAGTACCATTGACACTGATAAAACTCAGTCTGGTCCTCACCATTGTAGGAACCATTACTAGGTTTGAATTTCGAAGAACCAAGGACCACGATTCAGATTTTGGCTTTGGGCGCCAAAAGCCTTGAAAACCAAACTGAACTATGGCGAACCATGCTCACCCCTAACTAACAACATCCAAAAATAATTTATGGACCAGTGCTTGTAGTTTTCTTTGTTTGTACACAGTGGATATTGTGAGGTCCCTCCTTTATGATGAGGGACCTCTCCATTTAATTTTTCATTTAAAAATTGGAGAAGGAGAAGAAGACCTCCTTCTTTCGGTGCCTACAACAAACATCTCATTTAATGAGATGTTGAAAATGAAAAAGAAGAAAGTTTCGACGCCTTCAATTGCGGCTGTTCACATTCCTTATTTTAAGGAATGTGTTCCTTCAGAGGCTCTATAAATAGAGGCCTGAAGGAACTTCTAAGAGCATCTGAAAACATTCGAAGAGAAGTGAAATCTTCTATCCAAGAGAGATGGAGAAAATTACTTCTGAGTGAAGAGGAAGAAAAATATAGTAAAGATTATTTTTTAGGGAGAGAAAAGAAAGAGTGTGAGAGAAAAATAGGTGTGGTGCTTTTGTGCACATTAAGAGTTCTAAGAGTGGTGATTTCTCTTAGTGAATATTTTTTAAAATATTCGATATCTAGAAAAATATTGTAAATCATATTTTTCATAGTGAGATCCTTTTGGACTCGGTCCTCGTGATTTTCTCCCGATTTAGGTTTCCATGTTAAATTCTCGGTGTTCATTTTAGCCATTATTTATCTTACCTCTTGGCCGTTATAATCTTACGGCCTTGGAAAATATTTCAGGTATTTTTCGGATCGCATTTGCTATCGTTTCTCATATTGCTTGGTTAGTGGTGTAAGTGTACTGTGTAAGTAAGTTCGGTCTAGGAGACTGAAATTTAAGTGGACCATTGGTCACCCTCCAGCCTTTCTTGGGAACTTACTTGGAAAGGTAATTTTTTCTAAGGAGATTGCTAAGAGCATTCTTTTCTGGGAATTATCATGATCAGTACTTTCCGAAGTTTCGTTGTTTTTCCAAACAAGTGGTATCAGAGCGTGGTTATTATGGTGGGAAAGATTGAAATTGAAAAATTCAACGAAAATAATTTCTCTCTGTGGAAATTAAAAATGAAGGCGCTATTGCGAAGAGATGGTTGTGCTATGGCCATTGGCGACAGGCCTACGAACGTTGAAGACGAGAAATGGAATAAAGCAGATGAGGATGCAATGGCCATTTTTCAATACTCTGAACACCTTATTTTCTCAACTTACAGTAATGGAGCACAAAATCGACGAAAATGAAAGGACTTAACTTTTACTTCAAAATTTGCCTGATTCATATGATCACCTCATTGTGAACTTGCTCAACGGTTCTACAAAAACAACATTGATGTTCAATGATATTACAGCCGCTGTTCTTGACGAAGAAAGTAGGCAGAAAAACAAGGAGCAGTTCTTTGTGGAGGCTTTATCAGTAACGAGATGAAAATCAATGGAATGTTTTCCTCTGGAGTCAGCACGTCAGGAAGATCAAAGTCGAAAATTAAAAGGGCGTCAAGTGCTATCATTGTGGCAATATGAGCCACGTGAAAAAGGATTGCTGGAAATTTAAGAAAGAACAAGGCACAGAATGTACTAAAAGAGAAATGAAGAGTACAACTACAGCTGTCTTTGAAGGAAGATGTTATTGTATGCGAAGATGCTGTTAACCTCACGATGAATGAATCATGTTGGGTGTGTGATTCTGAAGTATCTTATCATATTATTTCAAAAGTGGAGTATTTTTCATCTTACACTAGCGGTGATTTTGACATTGTTAAAATGGGGAAGAGTCAAGTTTCTAAAATAATTGGAAAAATAGACATTTGTATCCAGACTAACACATGATGTGAGTTGGCGCTTAAAGATGTGAGACATGTTCCGGATATTAGACTAAACCTAATATCAATTGGTGCTCTTGATAAGGCTGGCTACAAGAGCAAGTTTGCTGGCGGTAAATGGGAGCTCAGCAAAGGTTCGCTAATCATAGCGAAAAGGATCAAAGAGTCTAACTTGTATGCGACTCAAGTGACTGTGAAGGAAGCATCAATAAATGTTGCCCAAGATGACTCGCCTATTGAGTTATGGCACAAATGACTTGGTCACATGAGCAAGAAAAGACTTCGATTACTTGGTAAAATAGATAGTTTGTCATATCTTAAAGATGAACCTCTGCCAAGTTGTGTTCATTGTTTGGCAGAAAAACAACACATGGTTTCCTTTCAGAAGAATTATGCATCAAGGAAGCCAGACGTGTTGGAAGTTGTTTACTCAGATGTTTATGGTCCCATGTCAACGAAAACGTTAGGAGGTGATCACTCAAGGAAGGTTTGGGCTTGTAAGGACCCGACCTGACCCCCGACCAGATCCCGAAGGATAGGATTCCCGAGGTGGGAATTATTCAACGCAAGACCAACAATCATTCAACTCAAAGACTTTCAAATATTTATCGTACGTGGCATCCTAAATTAGGATCTAAAGAACAAATCAATGAACTATCGACATTTATACTCGTCCAACAATTTTACATTAAACACCAAAGTACAGCGGAAACAATAAAATAAAAATGAGTCACAACATGTGATTTTTCAACTCTGACAATATTTGAAAAATATAAATATCCACATAATGAGTCATTGACCCAGCAAATAAGTCTACCCCTTGGAGTAACTAATTCAAACTCTAAATGCATCACATAATGTTATTCTCCATCATTCACTACAATCATTTATTGTCAATTTTCCATGCTTCTTTCATACCCATACCAATGATATAAAACGGGCATGATTAAACTCTACATTTTTCAAATCACATTCACCACCTAATATCAAATGCAATTGTAATAAATTAAACATTCAAAATCACAAGTTCAATAAGAACGCCAATGTCACATTGCATTTAACCCAACATTCCGATACAATCGAAAATGTATCATTTAAGCAATCAGTAATCTTTGTTAACAATGCAAACCAAACTATAATTGCAATAAACATCAATGCAATTCCACAATGCCACATCAACCACAATCAAGAAACACCAATCCACCAATCTCATCACAAAAAAAATATCCAACGAATTATTTAACAAGCAATGATGTTTATAAAAAAATAATTCACACATATGTCGCTCCAACATATATAACTATATAACATCCCTATAGATTTCTGGGTTTTCACCGGCAGGACTGTAGTACCCGAGCTTACTTTTCTTGTGAGGTTTAGGGACTTTCAACCCAATGAGGACGTTATACGTAAGGCTCCTACTCTTTTCGCAGTCATACACTTCTTATTCGTAATCGAAGAGGCAAGTCCAAGCATACAAGCAGTATTGCAAACTTTCTCACAACGAATAGGCAAGTTCAACCATTAATTTCAATTGATACCCATAGTTGCCAACTTGATTTAAGACACCATTTTCAAAACATTTTGTTTAAATCCCACAATTCTATTATGAATATACATCTCTTTTCACAAAGACAATTCAATAAACACAATTCAATTCACATAACACTTTCAATTCACATTCGGAAACAATATCCGATTTTCATCAAACACAACATCCAATTCACATCATCTACAATATCAGTTCCATCATTTTAATTTCACAATCAATTATAGTTCTTTTCACAAACACTAGCAATTCACACCCCATAATATCAATCAATTCAACAACATCATCTCATTCACCAATACAATCCAATTCAACCTAAGATAATTTAAATCCATCATCAAACAATACAAACCATTTTCAATAACACAATTCATTTCATTTAATGAATTATATACACAATCACAACATGACTCTTTAGAATTCATAATCAACACATATAACCCTTTACAATTCACAATCCATCAACAAAAACCATTTATCACTTCAATTTCACAATACAAAAACCTAACTCATCAAAACCCACATCAAACCAATCACGTCAATTTCACACTACAAATTATTCCAACTTAAATCAGGCGAATCATCAATTCTATTCACAATTCATTAATTCTATTCAAAATTAAAAATAATACTCAATTAATTCTATTAAATCCACAATCCCAAAAATATCATCCCAACCAGAATTCGAAAATCAAATCTAACCAAATCCAAAAGATTAAATGCTATCTCCTCCTAAATTATGCAATAAAGCTTAAATTAGTTATTCTAAGGTTGAATTTACTTATCGTATGCCGGTTCCTCCATCAATACTTACGAAAATTTCTACCTCTTGTATCGGTTCTTGGACCAAAAGAACCGTCTCACCTAGACGAACAACTTTCTCTTCAGGAGCTATGTCAAAAACTCATGTTTTCCCCTTCCTTTCTCATCTTTTCCCTCACGGTTTCTGTCGATTTTTCTGTTATGTAACTTTTTTTTTTCTCTCCCTTTGTTTCTTTTCTTTCTTCTTCTCTTTGTTTCTATCCACGTAAAGCCAAAATTTCCAGTCATCTCTACCTTTTTCAAAAGCAATTCAAGGGTAATTAACTTTTTTACCAATCTTATTATTTTCTAATTACTAAACTGCCCTCTCTTCCTTATTCCACGTAGAATCACCTAAGGCAGCCACCTTCCACCCTTTTCAAATAGTGTTTAGGGTTAATTTACATGAAAACTAAACTTATCTTTTAAACTTTACTCTTTGACCTTTAAACTTCTTGATTATTTATAACTAAAGTACCTTGATTAATTTAACACTCAACCACACTTAATTAATCCTTAACCTCCATTAACTTTAATCTAAACCAAATTATATTAATTTTAATCATATCTTAATTAGATTAGTTATAATCTAATATTCTTAATTTTCACAAATCTGAAATCGTATTAATTTTTATCCTTTCTTCGATCCACAACTTAAAACTTATATATTTACATTCATTTCCATAAAATATCCTCAAAATACTATTAAAATTGAGTTCTACAAATTTTCAAACCATTACAAGGCTTATGCACTCAAGACTAAAGATGAGGTGTTTAACGTTTTCAAACAGTTTCATGCTTTCACAGAGCGAGAAACTGGAAAGAAGTTAAAATGCATTCACACTAACAATGGTGGTGAATATATGAGATCATTTGACGAATACTGTAAAATGCACGGCATCAGGCACGAAAAATCTGTTTCGAAGACTCCTCAATAAAATGGAGTTGCTGAAAGAATGAACTTAACAAGTATTTTGCTATGAAAGAGTTAGGACCGGCGAAATAGATGCTTGGTATGAGAATCACTCGTGATTGAAAGAATGAAAAATTATGGCTATCACAGGAGAAATATATCAAGAAAGTTCTCAGCCGATTCTATATGAATAAGGCACAGCCGGTCAGCACTCTTCTTACTAAACAATTCAAACTTACTTCCGAACAAAGTCCTTCCACTGAAGAAGGAAGAGCTGAAATGCAAAGAATTCTATATGCTTCAGCAGTTGGCAGCTTGATGTATGCCATGGTTTGTACGAGACCTGATATTTCTCATTCTGTTGAAGTAGTCAGCCAATTTCTAACAAATCCAGGCATAAAGTATTGAAATGTGGTGAAGTGGATTCTTAGGTATCTTAAAGGTACTTCGGAATTCAGTCTGTGTTTTGAAAGTGAGAAGTTTTTATTGGTAGGCTACACTGATGCAGACATGGCTGGAGACATTGACTCCAAAACATCAACATCAGGGTATTTGGTTACTTTTGGGGGGGAAGCTGTGTCATGACAATCTAAGAGACAAGGTTCAGTTGCATTGTCTACGACTGAAGCTGAGTTTATGGCGGCTACAGAAACCTGTAAAGAAATTTTGTGGATGCAAAAATTTCTAAAATTTCTGACAAAATTGGATCATAAACAAGATAAGTATATTTTGTATTGCAACAGTCAAAGTGCTATTCATTTAAGCAAGAACCTGAGCTTTCATTCGAAGTCAAAGCGCATAGATATCAAGTATCATTGGATACGAAATGTGTTGGATAATAAGTAAGTGCATCTTGAGAAGATTCACACGGATGATAATAGCTCAGACATGATGACAAAGTCTTTGCAAAGGAATAAGTACAAATTCTGTATAGGCTCAACAGGATTAAAAATACCTCATCATAAGTCGGGAGGGAGAGATTTATAAGGTCCCTCCTTTATGATGAGGGACCTCCCCACTTAATTTTTCATTGAAAAATTGGAGAAGGAGAAGAAGAAGAAGACCTTCTTTCGGTGCCACAACAAACATCTCATTTAATGAGATATTGAAAATGAAAAAGAAGAAGGTTTCGCCGCCTTCAATTGCGGCTGTTCAGATTCCTTCTTTTAAGGAATGTGTTCCTTTAGAAGCTCTATAAATAGAGGCCTGAAGGAACTTCGAAGAGCATCTGAAAACATCCGAAAAAAGTGAAATCTTCTATCCAAGAGAGACGAAGAAAATCACTTCTGACTAAAGAGGAAGAGAAATATAGTAAGGATTATTTTTTAGGGAGAGAAAAGAAAGAGTGTGAGAGAAAAATAGGTGTGGTGCTTTTGTGCACATTGAGAGTTCTAAGAGTGGTGATTTCTCTTAGTGAATATTTTCTAAAATATTCGATATCTAGAAAAATATTGTAAATCCTATTTTTCATAGTGAGATCTTTATGGACTCGGTCCCATGATTTTTTCCTGATTTGGGTTTTCATGTTAAATTCTCTGTGTTTATTTTAGCCATTATTTGTCTTACCACATGGCTGTTATAATCTTACAGCGCTGGAAAATAGTTCAGATATTTTTTAGATCGCATCTGCTATCGTATCTCGTACCGCTTGATTAGTGGTGTAAGTGTACTGTGTAAGTAAGTTATGTCTAAGAGGGTATAATTTAAGTGGACCGTTTGTGACCCTCCAGCCTTTCCTGGGAACTTACTTGGAAAGGTAATTCTGTCTAAGAATATTTCCAAGAGCATTCTTTCCTGAGAATTATCCTAATCAGTACTTTCGACGTTTTTCAGCGATAGAATTATTATTATCATTCCTGCCGAAGTTTTGTTGTTTTTCCCAATAGATATATGGCTCCCGAGTATGCAGTCCATGGACATTATTCGGCAAAATCCAACGTAGGGTTTGTGTGTGTGTTCAGGAAAGCAAAAATGACAGACCAACAATGGCTTCCGTCGCGTTGATGCTGAGCAGCAACTCCGTGAATATTCCATTGCCACTGAACCTGGCTTTCCACTGGTCAGTGGCTATGAACCAAACCATTTAGGAGAGATGGAAGATGGTGAATATGTAATACAGATTAACGTTCAAGAATCAGTTAATCTCATATGCTTCCTTGCTAAAAATTTTCCCCATTTTCATCTTTTTCTTTTCATGTAAAATCATGAAAATTAATGTCATTAGAAGGCTGTTATTTTATATAGTACAAAGTTCAAATTACAACCCCGATTTCTGTAGCCCGGGATAGCAAAGTAAAATTGAAAAAAGAGGTTCATGTGGGCCCTTCTCATCGATGAGGAAAAAAAAAAAGAAGTCACTCAACTTTAACAATTTCTACTAACATTTACTTTATAAAATTATTGATAACATAAACTTCTCGTCCCGACAAAGAATTCGAGTTACAAAATTCTAGTAATTGCCATTTTGATAAGAGTTATAACGTAAGGAAAAAAATCTTCAAAATCTGGAATTAAGGGAAATTATCGATAAAAACCTCAAAGTATACGTTTTTTTTTTATTTGAAACCTTAAAGTATCAAATTAAACAATTCAAACTTTAAACTATCAAAAAAATAACAAAACAAATCATACCATCCGTCCGATCTTCGTCCGGTATCCATTTTGGCCGTATATTGGACGGACAGAAAATATTAGCGTCCGTCTGTGTCAAATCTTTTGCCGTATACCGGACGGACAGAAAATATTAGCGTCCGTCTGTGTCAAATCTTTTGTCGTATACCGGACGAACGTTTCAAAATAGAGACCGTCCGGTAAATATTACGGATGGACACATGAAAAGTTCATCCGTCCGTACGCAAGTTTTGTCGTGGATGTCGACACGCGGATCAAACGGACTCTGTATTTAAGCATCCGTCCATTATTCTGTATGTCCGTCCGTTATTTTTAAGGCATTTTATAAACGGATGGATGTTCTAAATTAGGGTGAAAATGGACGGACGCTTAAATACAGCGTCCGTCCGATCTCGCGATTTATATCGAACCAGAGTTTGAAATCTGACATTTTCACCGCGCCAAAAATGATTTTTTCTCAACCTCTTGCAAACTTTTTGCATATTTTCGACCAAAAAACGCTTCAGGTAAAAGCTTTCTCTATTCTAATTGATTCAATTTTTATTGTAAATAACTCGGATTTTTTATCGCTAATTATAACTATACGTTAGGGCAGTTTACCGAACGGACACTCTTTTCAGAGCGTCCGTCCGATAAAAATCCCTGAAGACAGTTTCAATTTTGATACATTTGAGGCTAATTTATTTTGAAAATTCCCAAAATTTAGAATATACTGAAATGGCAGACAGAGACAGATTGACTGTTAGACGAAAGTTTGTCTCGAGTCGTGCACCTTCAACTTCACAAGCTGGACCCTCAAACCGGCTAGAGACCACTGCGTTTGGAGTTTTTATTGACTGAATTTTGCAATCAGCATTGTCGAGAGCAGTTCGACCTGGATTTGTTAAACTGCCAGGTTATGTTGTCGAAGACTGTGGACTTTACAGGATGGGAGTCCTTGCAGATCAAAGAGATGTTCGACAGAATCGGCCTCCAAAGGGTGTATAGTCTACGGGGCAAAAGTTGTGACAGAATTGTTCGCCTATTCTATGCGAACATGAGCTGGACCAGGAGGTCTGGAATTATCAAGACCTACATATTGGGTAAGAAGATTCTCATTACTCCGGTGACGGTCAATCGATTGATCGGGTTTGCCCCAGAAGGGACGGAGAGATATTACCATGCCCAACGGAAGTGTCCCTTTTTCGGAACAGCCGAGGAAACAGAGTTCATTAGGCAAATTCATCGGAACTTTAACATTGTGCAATTTATTAAGCCAGGATCTAAAAACTTGAATGTAAAAGCTCCCATTATCCATAACCTATTATCACACACCATTCTGCTGCGTGTTGGACATAGAGATCACGTTAGCTACATGTGTCTCTATATCATGGAGAAACTGTACAACTGTATAATATTCGACCCCGGCTTTATGATTTTAAGTTACATGTGTGAGATAGGCGTACACGGAACAAGAATCTCTCCTACAATGTCTTGATTCAGAAAGAGCATTTTGAGATTGAGTTACCGTCTGGAGAGCAACTCAGATCACAGCGGGCCAGAGAGGCATTTGGCAAGCTTCATTTGGTTCGGATGGGCTTGTTGAAATAGATGGGATGTGGACGTTGAGGGGAGATGAGGGGGATGAAGTTCATGTAGAGCAATCCACTCATGTACGGCAACCCACTCATACAGGGCAACCTCCAGAGTCTGTTAGGGCGGATATAGTGTTTATCTCAAACAGAGTCCATCAGATCGAAGTGACTATGACGGAGTCTCACAGAGAGGTGATGGAATACCTCAGAGGGATAATGGAGTTCCACAGAGGTACGAGGCAGGTCATCCAGGACCTGGTGGAGGCCAATGGCGACGATGCCCATCCAATGTGAGGCGATGATGACGACTATGTGTTAGTGATTTTACACACTTACACGCAAGTGCACGTGTCGCTAACGAAGTAATGAGTAAATAAAGTATCGATCCCACGAGGATATTTTTAATTGTATGTAAATTGCTATAAAAATCTTATAAAAATATTAGGATGATAAATGAATAGAAATAAAATTAGAATGACAATGAAACAAAGTAAATCAGAGTAAACGAGGTAAAAACGATAAAAGAAGTCCTTGGCTAGAATCGATTTCTTCGTTGCGATAATCGATTTCTTCGTTGCGATAATTTTACAACTGATACTCTGGTAATGCTCTGCAGCATTGTTTATGAACAGCAAGAATTAAATAATTCTAGGATTCTTTCGAATTGCCTAGGTAAATTCAAATTAGAATTTCCTTCGACCTTGAATGAATGTAACTAATATTGAATTTCAGATTTATCTCATTCTTATTGCCAATTGAATTAATGTTAACCACATTGTAACAATTTAATTCAATTAATTATTCGTGCATCTAACAATTTATATCTATCTTTCGATACAATATAAATATGAATCATCAACCTATCTATCGATACGATCTGAATTAAGCAAGAAATATCACAAATAATCGTTCAATAAACAATTGCATAACAAAACCGAGATCGTAGCAAAAATCGTAACGAGTACTATCGTCCTAACCAAATAATAGAGTTTAGCTACTAGACGTCATAAAATAAAACTAAAAATAATAGTGTTAATAAAAGCATAAGGCAATAAAAATAAGAGAAGAAGAAGAAGTTCAATGGAGCGTCGGCAATTTGTTTCTCCTCCTCTGGAGCTCTCCAGAACACTTCTTTCCAGCCAGCAGTCCCACCCTTTTTTGCCTTCTGCGTAGTATATTTATTTTTTGAAAAATATCCCTTCTTTTTCTGCATGCAATCCTCTCTTTATCTCTCCAATCTATTTTTTATTTAATTGCTCCACCTCATTTTCCTTTTCCAGGATGACTTTTCTCTCTCTCCTTGTTGTTTCGTCTTTTAGTGCTGCCTTTATTTAGCCTTCTTCCGTTGCCCTTTTTATTTCTTTCCTTTCAGTATTTTCCCTAGTTTTGTCTTTTAGTGCTGCCCCCTCATCACATCTTCCGCTGCCCAGTGACCACCTTCTATTTTTCTTCTCTCAGCTTCTACCGCTGATTTTGTCTTTTTCTGCTGCCCTATTTTTTTATTTCTTTCAGCTTCTTCAGCTGCCTAGCTTTTACTGCCCTTTCTTTAAATCATCCGCTGCCTAGCTTTTTTAAATCATCCGCTGCCCAGCTTTTCTTAAATCATCCGCTGCCCAGCTTTTCTTTATTTTCTTCACATCTTCCGCTGGTTTTTGTCGTTTAGTACATCTACCGCTACGTTTGTCTCTACACTTTTCCTTATTAATTCTGCAGCCAAATAATACCCATTTATTATGTTCCATATTTAAAGCAACAAATTTCCCGATTTTTCTTGATTTGATTCCTCTCTCTCCATAATCTTCAACTTTTGAATTTGATTTTTCCTCTAATAAAATTACATTCAAATACGAAAATATGAAATTCAAATTAAAGAGAAAAATCTGCTTTTAATGGAAAATCTACATAAATATATTAAATTGAATCAAAACACTAATGCTGCAGCATTATATAGCAATTGTATTAAATTCATACCAATTTATTATTGCAATCACTCAATTCATATAAGTTTTCTTATGTAAAATTTACATAAAATGACTCTAAAATAAGAGTCATCACTTTGCCAAACCGATGGTGGGCGATGAGGAGGAAGTCCAATCAATGGAAGATAACGATAACGACGATGCCCAATCGTAGGTACATTCCAATCCATTTTTCTCATTATTATTTTCTAATATAACTTTCATTACGTGCAGATAAGGGATGATGGACTATCAGGATGATGGGGGCATTAACGACGGCCAAGCAATGGAGGGCGATGAGGACAACTCCCACCGTAGTATATTTTGATGTATATTAGTTTGATGAACAGTGGTTGGATGCACTGTAGTTTGATGCACTTAGTTGAATGATGTATACTTCTGGAACTGATGCACTTTATGTTGGATGATGTAAACTTATAGTTACATGTATTTTTGTTGGATGCACTTGATATTTGGTGCAAAATACTGGACCTGTTTAGATAGTCGAATGTGCAAGATAATACTAGCTATGGAGGAGTCAAAAAACAAAGAAAACTCTACCCAAATTTCTAATTTTTTCTCACTAGTGAAAAAAAATTGAAAATTTTGACAGAGTTTCATTTGTTTTTTGACTCCCTCATATCTAGTATCATCCTGCATATTCGACTACCCAAACAGGTCCAGTATTAAACATCAAATTAACAAAATTATCATATAGAAATTACATACTAATTGTTAGCTTTCATTACAAAATAGCTTGAAGTTAAAATGAATTGTACATCAAATTAAATTACAACAGACAAAATGCATAAAATAAAGCTGCTCCAGAATGTCCTCGTCATCGCATGAGATCCATCATCATATTCCATGGCCGCCTGTAGTAGATTTCTACATGCAATGACAGTTATATTAGAACATAATAATCTTAGTTTGTTTAGAGAATAATGGGAAAAAAAAATATCTGAGTCCCGTCAAATGTCTAGAAACCCATAAATGTGTAACGCGAAGTAGCAGCACCTGAACTGGATCCCCTCTCTAGACATGTGAGACTGTTATGCCCTTGACGCCGACATTTACCACACAAAATCATAGACTTCTTCTTAGAAATTATCGACGTAGAAGGCTCATCGACATCGAGCACTCTTTTCTATTTCGGCCTACCAGGTTTGGGCTTTATCTCCGGTGGAACGATTGTGGTCCGATTCTCTGGTTTCGGCTACATTGGTTGGCCATTAATGGGACGAATGAAGTGTGAGTACATCTCCAAATATGTATCCCAATGATAGTATATATGAACGAAATTTTTCACTGGCTCTCTCATGAAATAAATGCATGAAATGACATGAACACATGAGATTCCAGTAAGCTCCCACTTCTGACATGCGCACACGCCTTCATTCAGGTCAACTGCATATTGTTCGTTGTCGTTGCTGACCTCAAACTATGCATCTCCCGCTAACTCAGCACTCCAATTGTGAGCTGGCTCTTTGAGATTCTCTAGCTTTTTCCTAATCTAATGACACAGGACATCGTCTGACTTGAGCATCTCTTTGTATTTTTTTTACAATTCGAGTCATCATGGTCTTTCGAATCATCTCGAACATGGTCAGGATCAGTTTGTCCCTGGCCGGCAATGTAGCTGAATTGAAAGACTCGCATACATTGTTCAAGCCCAAGTCGCACTTGGGAATTAGCGAAAATGAATGAGTAGCCCAACAACTAGGTGGTCTTCGTCGAAGCCATGCGTGGGCATCCTTGTTGAGCTCATACATTTTCCTCATTGCTATCTCAAAATATTCCCTTGTGGTTGCCCTTGTTGCATTCCATATCGCATCTCTATATGCTATGCCTCGAAATAGTCCTTTGAAGTTTGCTTACATATGTCTTTGGCAGAAACGGTTTTCGGGTAAAAAAAAATGTGTCATCCACAGCAGCCAACAACCTCTGAACTTTTAAAGAAAAATAGACTCAGCATAAAACAATATAACTACAACGCCCGAATAATAATAATATATACCTTTAATGTCCATCCTCATCCACGGTCAATGCCTAAATCATCCTGCAATAACTCCAAAAATCACATCCACGAGTCCTTCCATTCTGTCTCCACGTTGGCAACGACAATGGGATATACGCCATTGTTGCCATCAATACTCACAGCCGTGAGTAATTGGCCGGGGCAGGAGCCCTTCAGATGACATCCATCTAAACATATAATAGGTCTACTTTGTTCCAGCAAATCTGCCACACAAGCGGCCATACATATGTACATTCTTTCAAATATCATCTGCTCATCTCACCCCTCACCCACCACGTAACCATGTATTTTCATTGTGCTGCCTAGATTTGATCTGAATATTTCTTCTGAGTACGAACCCAATAGTTTGAATTGTTCTTCGCCCCTCCCGTAATTAAGTTCTTTAGCTTCGCTTCTTTCTCTTATCGCAAGACTTGGCTTAATGTTCACCTTATGTTCATTTCTCACTGTCTCGATAATATCAGGAATGGGCCAGTCAGGTTGACTTTTGAACCTATCTGAATAATACATTGTCAACCACTTTTTCGAAGTGTGTCGATTATCAAGTGTCCCTACACAGTTGTAATCATTACGGTAGGGCTTTATTTAGAAGGTCAACTCATTTTGCATAACGGAAGCATGTAGATGCCAATTACAATCTACTCTTTGACATTTTGCCGCGAGTCACTTATTCTCACTTTTAACAAATTTGATATCAAATTTTTTTTTCAAAGCATAATCTCGTACTTCGTCTCTAATGGCCTTTAAAGAACTATATTGTCTACCCACAACAAAATCACTCAAATTTTCTGTCCTTACTTGTATGCTTTGTGCCTCGTCATCATCCGAATTAAATGGTTCACGAAGCTCATCGTCTAAGGTTTGTAATATTACATGCATCTGTATTTCTCCTTCACCCTTTAAGTGATCAAATGGTTGAATATCATCGTATATGGGACTGGGCTCCTCCATATACCACTCTATGCTGGCAGGCTCATCTGCATCAACCAATCTTTCTCCCATTTATGATGATTATCTGCAAAAAAATCAAAAATTTTATTCAAGATAAATAATAGCCTATCAATTGAATAAAAAATAGTTTTGCCGATAAGATAAATCCAAATTGAAGCTCAATTTTAGCCTATCAATTGAACAATACAACAACAACAATCATAATAAATAAAGAACATCAGAGGAAAAAAATCTCAATTCAGTCAAAAATTGAGAACAGACGGACACTCTTTCAGTGCGTCTGTAACACCTGGATTTTTCGGGTTTCCGCTCTCAAGGATATTTTCATAAAATAGCAAATTAAGGACTTTTCTCGAGCGGGATGTTTCATTAAAGTCTTCGGAATTTATGAGGATTTCTAGAGGAATAAGGAAATTTTCAGAAAACCAAATCGATAGTATAACACCCAAGTTCGGTTTTCCTGTTATTGGGGTTATATTCGTAAAAATAGTAAATTAAGCCCGTTTTGCGATCGGGAAGTTTTGTTAGAACCCTAGGAATAAATTGGAATATTTGGATAAATAAGAAAATTTCAGAAAAATCAAATCGATAGACGAAATAACGAATTAAGCGAAGAATTAATGCAGAGGCAAAATGGTAATTAGCAAAGTCAAAATTTTAATAAAAAGAATTCCCCCCCCCCCCTACTCCATCATTTTTCTCCAGACTTCCTCCTCCCCCTCCTCCCGTGCGATTTCTCCTCCTCCTACGCGATTCTCCAACGCTCATCGACTCTTCCGATTCCGGCAATTTCTCTTCTGATTTCTCTTCCCCAATCGACACTCTATGTTACCCAGTTGCTAGGCAAGTGAACGAACCGATTAAAGTGCTAAGGACGCCAGGTAAGTGGTGTATGCATATGTGTTGCCTTTTTGGCTTACATCACATAATGTTAGGTTATGTTGCACGTGTTATGTATGTTTAGCTTATGCATCATGTTTTAGAAAATATACGAAAATGTTTTGAGCATGTGTTTTCACGAGTAGAACGTAGAAACTACAACCAAGAAAATATGTGGTGTCTGGAGGAAGTGGTTCACCCTCTAGATGTAGATGGTGGAACGTCCAAAAAATGTGTGCTGTTTGGAGGAAGTAGTTCACCCTCCAGATGTAGATTGTGAAACGTCCAGAAAATGTGTGGTGTCTGGAGGAAGTGGTTCGCCCTCCAGATGTAGAAGTGGAATGCCTAGGGGTGGAGAAACTAATCCACTCTCCACTTGGTAAAGGATTTCATGTATGTATGTTCGAAATGATAGAAACTGAAACGAAATGTTTGTGTACGCTAGAATAGTAGAAACTGCATTATGTTAAGTGAAATGTTTTAAATTCATATTTGCATTACTTGCTAAGCATTAAGCTTATATTTTGAGTTCTGTGATGTAGGTGAAGAATAGCTACGCGGTAAGATTTCATGAGCACGTTAGGATTACGGACGCGGTTGGAGGAGTACGACCATGGCGGAAACCCAGCAATATTGTTAGGGCGATTCCAACTGTGGTTAGTATGGGTATGAGTCTGTGGTTAGTAGGTGTACGTGTCTGTTTTGTTTATGTATGTGGATAGAATGTTTTGATAGAAAAGTGTATGAAAAGTCAGGTTCTTAATGTGAATATTGTGGTAGTAGAACGTCTAGAATGTGAAGTCTTTATTTTAAAAATATATTGGAACTGTTTGGTTATTTTAAATCTGTAGGGATATACTCGGTTTTTAGAGCGACCCACGCAGTTGGTTTTCACGAATTTTTAATACGTTTTTTAATGCATTTTTGGGCTCCGTTTTAAGTCGGGTTTTTGAGGATTGAGGTATTTTACGTTTAGAAATGTTTGAGATATGTTTATGGGTGAAATGTAGGTGAATGAAAGAAATAAAAATGGAGAAAATTGTAAAAATGGGAAGGAAGTGCGCTGGAGGTGCGCTGGAGGCGCGCTGGGCGCTCTCGCAGCAGGCGCAGTGCGCGCCCCAGCCGATCGATCGGCACCTTCTCTAGAGCGCGCGCGGGATCGGCAGAGAGCCAAGCTCTCTGCGCGCTCGCTGTATGGGCGACGCGCGCGCCGCACCACCCGAGGTCCAACATGATTTTTTTTAAAAAATTGACTTTTCAAAACACGTTTCAACCCGACCTTTTACGATACTTTTTAATCGTATTTTACGAGCGACTCCCACGTATTTTAAAGGATTTTAAGGACCCAAAAACCGAGTCAAAATTTTATCAAAAAAAGGTTTTAACCTCGTTTTTAATGTTTTAAAAATCGAAATACTTTACGCCCAAAATGTCTATGTCAAAGTTAGACCTAAAGGTCGATAGAGGTGGGTCAAATGTCTAAGTTCATTTTCTTTTAAAGGGTGATGTAAAAACGAAAAAATTTTATGTGAAAATACTAGGGGTTAAGCCTGTAATACCCGACTGTACGGAATACTAATATTTTAATGTAAATGGCATTTTTGTATATATATCAAATCAAGTCAGTTTTGTAAAAAGAAAGCGTCATTACGATCCTAATAATTAATCGTATTTTACGAGCGACTCCCACGTATTTTAAAGGATTTTAAGGACCCAAAAACCGAGTCAAAATTTTATCAAAAAAAGGTTTTAACCTCGTTTTTAATGTTTTAAAAATCGAAATACTTTACGCCCAAAATGTCTATGTCAAAGTTAGACCTAAAGGTCGATAGAGGTGGGTCAAATGTCTAAGTTCATTTTCTTTTAAAGGGTGATGTAAAAACGAAAAAATTTTATGTGAAAATACTAGGGGTTAAGCCTGTAATACCCGACTGTACGGAATACTAATATTTTAATGTAAATGGCATTTTTGTATATATATCAAATCAAGTCGGTTTTGTAAAAAGAAAGCGTCATTACGATCCTAATAATTAATATAGATTTTGAAAAAATTTCGAGAATTTTAGGAGTCGTAACGCTAATTTTACGAGAATTACGTTTATCGTAATATAAAGGATACTTCGGTAAAAATAGTAAACGAGGTCCGAATTTTGAACGGACAGTTTTAATAGAACCCTAGTAATAAGTTGGATTTATTGACGAAATAAGGAGATTTGGAGAAACCGAATCGTTAGACAATTAACAAAACGGAGGACGAAACAAATAGAAAATCAAAGGAAGGGCGAAATGGTAATTTGCCAAGTCACTTTGTAATACCCCGCTTTACGGGATATTATTATTTTAATATAAGTGGCATTTTTGTAAATATGTCAAATCGGGTCCGTTTTACAAAAAGAAAGCGTTATTAGGATCCTATTGATTAATTGGAATTTTAAGGAAATTACGAGAATTTTCGGAGTAATAACGCTATATTTCGATTAATTACGTTTCTCGTAATATAAAGGACGTTTTAGTAGAAATAGTAAACAAGGTCCAATTAGGAACGGACAGTTTTAATAAATCCCGAATAATAAGTTGGACTTATTGGTGAAATAAGGAGATTTGGTGAAACCGAATAGCTAGTTTAAATTAAAGAAATAGTTTTAGTTTCATTATTGTTATTATTATTATTAATTAATAAATAAAAATAAAAATAAAAAAATATAACAAACGACAGAATGGTTTTGTTAAACCATTCTGTCGTTCGCCATTCCTTCACCGCGAGCCCGACGACAGCCCGAGCGACGAGCGACGCCGAGCCTCCTCCGACGATTCCGGCCACCGTTCAGACGAGCGGACTCCGGCGAGCTGAAGCCAGAGTTCGGTTCAACCTTTCCGTGCCAGACTCGACCGAAAACCGGTGAGTTTCTTCCCTGTTCTTGCTCGGTTTGTGGCCGGGAATGTCGAGCTCCGTTGAGCTCCGATCGCCGGCCCTTTTCGGCTGTTCTCGGCGTCGTCTTGCCGAGCTTCGCGTCGGCAATGATCGCCGAGCAACAGGGAGCTCAATTTGAGCGAATTTCAGTGAATCCCGAATTGGGGATTTCGGGTTTTCCGGTTTAAAACCTTAAATTCTCTTTAGATTATACTAATTGGATGTTAGGATAGTTGATTGGTGTTGAATCGAAGGTGAATCGATAAAAAAATCGAAAAGGGGAATTTTCCCGATTTAGGGCACTTCGGGTTTTTTATTGTAATTCGGTATTTTCGATTAATTTAGGCTAATTAAGGCTAATTGGGATTGATTGGTGAGGAAATTGATGGAATTTGATGAAAAATTGGAAAGGGAGAAATTTTCGATTAAGGGCAGTTTCGGGTTTTTGGACATTTGACCTATCTACAGTCGTTTGTTTTAAAATTACTTTTGACAGGTTAAAATAGGTTATTAGAGGAGCGCGTGGCCGCTGGAATCGTTCGATTCCGATAACCGACGCGAAAGTTATGCGCGTTTGAAGTTTCGGGTCGGTTTTTACCGAACCCAAATTAGGGTCCAAAATTAATAGGTTTATAGTAATTGACGATATAAAGGACGTATTGAACGTTATTGGACGGAGTTAGAGTGAATTGAGAGAAATGTTAAAATTTGGGAATTTTCGGGTTTTTAGAAAAACTCGTTAATTATGATTTTAAATTATCGAGCGTTAATAGTTGTTTAAATACTTCGATTGGTTAGGTTAAGATTTTAGGAAAATTTCTTAGTTAAGGTTTTTGTTAAATTTGGACGTTATTAGTTCGAATTCGTTTTAATTACGATTATCGTATTTTGCTACAGACAAACAGCGCTCGTGGACGGAGCTAGAGTTTCAGCGCACACGAGGTAAGTTCTCGTGATTCTTCTCTGGCCGATTGGCCTACACCGTACGTCGAATGTCGTCTCGAGGAGTTTTGGAGATGCGTTTGTTTAATTGTATTTGGTTTGGGTAGTTAGGTTTTAGGAGTTTATAGTTTACGCTTTACAGTCTTGATGGTATATATTATTGCTTGTTTACTGTTTGTTTATTGTATGATATTGAACTGTTCACGCATCACTTGTTTTAAAGAAAAGCATGAAAATGAACTTCCGCACAGAGTTTTAAAGATAACGTAAAGCATAGCACTGGCCGAAAGGCATATTGAGCATAGTATTGGCCGAAAGGCGTATTGGCCGAAAGGCGTATTGTATTGGTCACGCGAGGTGGGGCTCAGGCACGGCTGTACGTGTTGTAAGCGTGCACCCCCCGCCTCTAGCTGGAAAGAGTAATCCGCCCGCTGGATGAGCTCTCTCTGGTTAGAGGGATAGGATCTCGGTGACACCTATTGAGCATTGCATAGTAAGATAAAATAAAGCATGGTTTATCGAACTCATACGCACAGCATGCATTGCATTTACGTAGAACTTACTGGGATTTCATCTCATAGTGTATTGTATGGTGTAGGTGATCTAGATATCGAGGAACCAGGTGAGGATGTGATTCCTCCTCCTGAGACTTGAGTCCAGTTGACGGAGGATGGCTGCGGTGGTGTGCTGGCGCAGTCGAGGCTTATTTGACCCGTGGGGACAATATGTATAGATTTTGAAAGTGTGGGACACGTTTGTATAGAAATTATAAGATGCTTGGATCTGGTTAGGTGTTAGATTCGTATTCGATGTTTTAAACGTTTTCATTGGAACCTGTTTTATAAACTGTTTTTGTAAAGTTTTATGGGATTGTTTGATGATAGTTGATAGGTTGGTATTCTGATAGATTGATGTGCAGAGGATTAGGCAAACTGTTTATAAAGCGTTTTTGTTAATTCAGTTATTTGAATGGTATAGAACTGCTTGGTATTTTCTTTGTAAACAGGAGGATATGTCACACTTTTAAACGGAACCATGCAGTTCGTTTTCATGAAAATGTACTTTGTATAGTTGTGTTTCGAGTCGGTTTTGAGGTTGTATTTTGTAGGTGTTTGGGTACGTATTGGTTTAAATAATTGTTTTGTAATTGTTTTAATTTATTTATGTAAGTGATTTTAAATTGTCTTATTAAATTTTTTTCCGCATAAATGCTAAGGATAAAGGAAAATGAAAAATTTGTACGGTAAAATAAGGGTAAATAAGGGTACAGTATTGGGGTCGTTACACAATTTTTATAAAAATAACACAACTCTTTTTCTCCCTCATTCTTCTCTCTTCCTGCGCGAACTCCTCTCCTCCAGGCGATCCTCCATCGCCTCTCACGGCGATTTCCTCTTCCGACCTCCGTTCATCCCCCATTCGTCCTCCGTTCTTCACGTTTTCTCCTCCAATCAACGTTCTAGGTAAGATTCTATAGTTTTGAAAAGTTTATTCGAAGTTTTCGGGTCGTTTAACGGTTAGGGTTTTGTTTAGGGTTTTGTTAAAAATGCGACTTAGGGTTCAAAATTGGTAAGTTTACCGTGTTTGTGGATATAAAGAACATATTGAACGTTATTGGACGAAGCTAAATTGATTTGTGAGGAATGTTAAAATTTTGATGAATTTCGGATTTTTGGAAAAAACTCGTTATTGGTGGTTTTGAACTATCAAGCTTTAATTATTTGTTTAAATGCCTCGATTATTTAAGTTAGAATTTTAGGAATTTCCTTGTTAGAGATTTAGTTAGTTTGGGCATTAAATTGTTTAAGCTCGTTTTAACGACAATTTGGTAAAATTGCTTAGGTGAACAACGCTCGTGGACGGAGCTTGAAGTCCAACGCGCACGAGGTAAGTTCTCGTGACTTACTCTGGCTGATAGGCCTACACCGTACATCGAAGTCGTCTTGAGGAATTTTGGTGACGCGTTTGTTTAAATTGCTTTGGTTGGGTAGTTAGGTTTAGTTGTTTTATAGGTTATGTCTTTAATTGCTTTTATTGTCTTGATGGTACGTATGATGCATGTTTAATTATGCTATAAATTGTTCACGCATCACATATTTTTAAAGGAGCATGAAAATGAATTTCCGCACTATGTTTTAAAGAAAATGGTGATGTGGCCTGAAAGGGGGCTATTGATCTATTGTGTGAATCGATTACGGGTCTGTCACAATACCACATCTAATATGAATTGATGTATGTTTATGGTCATGCGAGGTGGGACTCAGGCATGGCTGTGCGTGTTACAAGCATGTACCTCCCTCCTCTAGGTGGAAAGGGTAGTCCAACCGCAGGATATGCCCTCTCCATTTAGGGGGTTGAGATCTCGATGACAACCTATGTAAAGATAAGAAAATGTTGCATGATTTATGAACTCATATGCACATCATGCATTTACATTTACGTAGAGCTTGCTGAAATTTTTATCTCATAGGTGTCTTTATGGTGTAGGTGACATAGATCCAGGTGAGGAAGATTTCCCTCTACCAGACGATCGTACAAATTGAAGGAGGATGGCCTGTGGGAGTGCGCTGGGCAGTCGGTGCGTTTTGACCCGTGGGGAATCATGTAAAGGTATTTTGGGACACGGTAGTTAGATAGTAGGAAAATTATATAGTTAGAACATTTTAGGATGTTTGGTTCTGACTAGTTGATAGGTTTACGTTCTGAAGTTTTTAAACATTTTAGAAACTTGTTTTGTAAAATGTTTGATAACAGGGATATGTTTGGTTTTTAAACATATCAATGCATTTCGTTTTCATGAAAATATATTTCGTTCTAAACGTGTTTCGAGTCGGTTTAAAAGAGATTGTGGAGGAGGTACGAGTATTTGGGGTTTTATGTTAAATTGTATTTTGAAAACGTATGGGGTGTTAGTGATAATTGGAAGGGGTGTATGTGTTAGGTTTTTTTTAGGTATATTGTGCAAGGGAGGAAAGGAAGAAGGATGAAGAAAAGAAAAAGAAGAGGAAGAAAATGGGGGTGGCAGAGGGGTTGGCGACCGATCGCCAAGAGGGGCGATCGGTCACCAAGTGATCGCCACGCTCTGGAAAATTTCTAGAGCGTGTGGCGATCGATCGCCCCCCACCGTTTGAGGAGCGAATGTTCGCCCCTCTTGTTTTTGCATCTGGCGATCGATCGCCCGAAATGGGCGATCGATCGCCCCTCATTTTTAAGGACAAACGTCCTGTTTTGCCCTCCGCCGATTGTTATTTAGTTTTTAATTGTTTTAAATTATTTTATAATTGTTTTAAGTTTTGTTTTAAATAGTTTATGAACATAGACTCCATCGATTTCAATTCGATTTCGATTCCGACGTTTAAAGTTTTATTTCTGCTAAAAAACTAGGTTTACAGTTAAGTATAAAAAAAAATAATACGGGAAAATTAGCTACAGTGTTAGGGTCGTCACAAAGCCATTGTCAAGTCAAGTCCTGTAACACCCGGAGAGGGTCGGGGTCGTTACAGCATCCGTCCGTTATACAGGTTAGGAGACAGACATTTTATAAAATATGAGTTATTTACAATAAAAATTGAATTAAATCAATCAGAATGGAGAAAGCTATTATCTGAAATATTTTTCGGTCGAAAATCTGCAAAAAATTTGCAAGAGGTTGAGAGAAAATCATTTTTTAACTTGGTGAAAATGTCAGATTTCAGACTCTGGTTCGATATAAATCGCGAGATCGGACGAACACTGTATTTAAGCATCCGTTCGTTTTCCCCATAATTTAGAACGTCCGTCCGTTTATAAAATGCCTTAAAAATAACGGACGGACATACAGAATAATGGACGGACGCTTAAATACAGAGTCTGTCCGATCCGCGCGTCGACAGCCACGACAAAACTTACGTATCGACAGACTAACTTTTCATGTGTCCGTACATAATATTTACCAGACGGTATCTATTTTAAAACACTCGTCCGAAATACGGCAAAAGATTTGACACGGACGGACACTAATATTTTTCGTTCGTTCGACATATGGCCAAAATGGATACCGGATGCAGATTAGACGGATGATAGGGTTTGTTTTGATATGTTTTTTTTTTATAAATTAATCTTTAAATTGTTAAATTTAATATTTTAAAGGTTTCAAATAAAAGAACTCATGCTTCAAGGTTTTTACGGTAATTTTCTAATTTAAAAAAAAAAAAGACGGCAAAGTCCGGAAACTAAATCTAGTCACGAAAAAAAGTGTTCATCTGCGCAAGAGCTCGATAGACTGAACCTCGGCGGCGGCCCCAAAATATGACAGGATTCAAAAGTGTGTTTCAAATTTGTAAAAAGTCCAAACCTTACGAGCAACCTTCTCCTCAGAGAACAGAATCTGATCGCGAAGGAACCCGAATCTGAAGAAACTTCAATTTCTGCAAATTTAAACAACACTGTGCAGAGCAGCAGACAGATCGGAGACAGCATCGGGCGGCCTGGAAACGGCGGCGAAGCGAACTTGTATTAGTGGACAGTTCTGGTCTCAATAGGGTTGTTGCCGGCGGACTCAGATCGACGGCAGCTTCTCGCCTGGAAGGGGCGACTGCCTTCTGAGCTGTGCGACCGCCTTCTGTGCTGTGGGACCAGAGGTGCTCTTTAACCAGGAGATGGAAATCGTCTGAATGGCTAAGGGCACGGCGTCGGTTTTAGCGACCTGAAGGATCTGTTCGGACGGCCGGAGACGGAGGAAGGCTGCGGCTGGTTTCCACGAGGCAGCGTCTTGTGTGGAGGAAGAAAATCTTTATTTTCTAAATTATCTTTCAATAATAATTTGATTTGCAGGTTTTTAGATACTAGAAAATGGGGAGATCATATCCTTATCTTTTTTCTGTTGAGACTTGAAGCGTTGGAAGGAGAAACGAAGTTGCAGAGAAGCTCTGGAGGAAGGGGAAGAAGAGAAAGCGAGAGAGATAAATGATGATCGGAGCAAGCCCTTTGCAACATATCATCACGTAATTAGATTTGCTTTTTGAAGCCCAGAAGAAAGTGACGAACAAATACAAAACGGAGTGTCGTTAAATGTAGAGTTGGAGAAATTAAAAACGATAAATATGGCCGGCGGTGGAATAAAAAGGGGGCCTCCAGGCAGAAGCAGTGAGCAAGCAAAGATCTTTCCACCCTAACTTGAGAGTGCCGTTGTCCTCCACAAGCGTGTAGCCGTCTGACGGAAACATGCCCAGTAGAAGGGTGGCTTGGGCGGCGGCGTTGCCGGACAGAGACACCCCTTTGAAACCAGACTGGTTCAGCTTCTCCCTCCAACAGTGGAATTTGACCTCCCCGCTCCTCGACTGCCCGCCGACGGCAAGCACATTACGGATCTCTCTCGATAGCAGCTGCTGCTCCACCACATGCCTCTCCTCGCTATCTTCCCCGTAGCTAGCTCCGAGAGAGTCGAACAGGGCGGAATAGTAATGTATGGCCTCCACAAACCTTCCTAAGAAAGAACCTGCTTGCTGGAGGTCCTGCTCCACCACCGTCACCACCTTTGGGGCCAGCCTGCGAAGTTGAATGAATTAAATCCCGCTAAAATGGAGTACAGCGAAGTCTAAAATCAGAAAACTCTTCAACACATACACACTACCATCAGACTGACCTCGACGTCACGATGGCGATGAAAAAGAAGACGACGTTTTCGTCGTTGGGATTGGGAATGTTTGAAAAAGCACATTACCTCTGTAAAAGCCACAGCATATTTGAATCGGAACCCGTGACGTCGTATAGGGAATGCTGCAACCAATGGACGGCAACCGCCTCCCTCTTGCTGACGTTCAGCCGCTCTGGGTCCAAGTTTCCAATTTTATCCGCCACTGGAAAGAACTCGAAGGGAAGACCTAGCTTTTCGGCAAAATCAGAGAGTCTCTTGCCAGTGTCCTCCAGGGCGTCTAGAGAGGTTCCAAGTCCAGTGAGTCTCACATATGGAGGACCGCCGTGCCTGGACGCCAGAATGTGAAAGAGCCCCGGCCACTGCAGGCCTTGCATGATGTCCAGATCTATGATATGCACCCTCTCCTCCCTCTCGAACGCTTCCTGTATGGCCTGATTGGCCGTGAAATGCGAGAACTTGACGAAAGGGCTTATGCCATTGAACACCTGGAAGGCGGAAGCCACCTTCTGGCAAAGGGTTTGTGGCAATGACGCTAACGGAACCGCCGCATACATTCCTAGGCACGAGCTGACCAGTCTCGCCGACATCGCTTCCGAGAAATACGCGGCCACCCGTTGCGCCGACGTTCCGAAAGGGTTAGACAACTCCGAAATCTCCAGTAGCATATTGTTTGCTTCTTCCAAGTTATCAGCAGACACTGCTTCTGCACATTGGAGAAGTAAATTGAGGAGGTATAGGCCATCTTCGTCTCTCTTCTGCCGTCGCATCTCTTCTTTCTTCTCTTTGATGCCTGTAATAGATTGCGTTGCCACTGGATCAGAGATGGATTCCGAATTTCGCTGCTCCAGAAAAGAAGGTTTGGAAGGAAGGTCAGGAATGCGTTGCCTAGGTGCGGTTCTTGGATTAGATAAGGCTGTTATCTCCCAGTTCATGTACGAATCTTGCTCGTCGGTCGAATTTGGGGAGGGTGGAGGGACATTGGGAAGGGTAATGTCTAGATTAAGCTGCAGAGGAGAAGAGGGCGGTTGATTGAAGTGCCCCTGCTGTAGAGTCAATCCCACAATGGCCAACGGTGGCTGTTGTGAAAGCCCCCGCTGGTCCTCCGAGGAAAAGCTGCACGGAGTGGGATCTATGACAGACCGGAGGCGGTACTCGAGGAGGGTGGCAAGGTTAGGATTGCAGGGATAGATGATTTCCCGGACGTTTTGGATCAGTTGGGGAACGGAAACGTTGGTGGAACTGTGAAGGAGTTCCTTTACGATGCTGTCTATCCATGCAGTAGCGGCGGAGTCTTCCATACGCAAACTACTGCTATTGATGGAGAGTGTGGTAGGATTGGCCGGGACTGAGACTTTTCTAATCCTTTCCGGCTGGAACACGGGCAGACCCGAGAACCCGCACACCTCGTGGCCTTGGTCGGGCCGTTTGTGAAATTGAGACGGATCAGTCGAAGCAACACTGGACAAAAATCCATCACCTGACGTCATCCTAATCAAATTCGAATTAGTGGAGTAGTTGCCCATCGTCTCAGCCACATGAGTGGTCGGCGGAGTGGGAGGGCTGTTGGGAGTGGCAAAACTTCGGCGGCAAAACTTTGAATTCACGACGGTGTGCGCGGCGGCGGCCTGGGTCTTTACCTCCATCTCGGATGCTATTCTCTTCCTCACCATCTTCCCGTTGCAGCGATTATCCCCACTGTTCAGACTTTCATCTCCGCCGTGGGTAATGTTGCTAGCACCGCCATTGGTGGCTGGAAGCAGAGCAGGAGCCATGGAAATGTGGGAAAGAAAGATCCCCGTATTTGGAGACAAGCATTTGCCACCATCTAAATCCAACCTCATTAAACAACCGCTCCAGCTTCCAAGCAGATAACGGCGAGAGGATTGGGACAGCAGTTTTTAGATTCCTCCCGCTTCTCAGATCTGTCCTGCTGGCTGGCTGGCTCAACTCTCAAACCAACTCGACCACCCATGCGATTTCGCTTTAAAATAATGTTAAGTGGGCGGAAGCCATGTCTTTTGGAAGCATCTCAATTCTCCATAGCCGAGAATCCAAAAAAGAAAAGTAAGGTGGACTGGTGGTGGCGATGGCGGTTAGCTCTGCGTCTTTACGTAACGGATAAGTTTAGTCTGACGCAGGTAAAAGTAAGCAGAGAGTTAAGTAGGAACAGGGTAGACCTTTGCATGCGGAGGAAGAGAATGCAGCTATGAAAGAACAAATCTTAAAACTATAATGCACTAACAATCCAACTTTTTTTTTTGACTGTCACCAGCACTTGACATGTGTGCACAATAAGCTCTAGAATGGACGATTTTGGTTTCACACGGGCGTCCGCACTTAAAATAGCTGCAAAATGCACTGAAGACGAACGATCTCAACTTCACGCGATCAATCGTACAGTTAAAATGTCGTCGTTCGCATTTGAAATGAGTGCAAAATGCATTGAAAAATGGGCAATTTCAATTTTATGCGGTCGCACAACTTTATATTCACGAAGAATTATTGTTAATAATATAGTTAGTTTAAGGTTTTTTTTTCTTGTAATTTTTCCGTTAAAAGAATTACAACCAAACTTAGGTTAAAGTGATTTTGACACATGAAAAATGGAGAAATGTTCAAATAATGTACAAACTTTATTAAAACAGCGGCTTTCCAGTTTCCAGGAGGAAAACGACGCGTAATTTAAGTTCATTTTTGAGTCGGTGGGGCCAGTTTCTGTGCATGCCAAGGCGTTTCAATTAAGTGGCCCCTAACATATTATTTTTGTCTTGCTTCCTTCTTGCTTAGATATGTTCTTATTTTTGCCCATAATTTCAACTCACTCACCCATTCACTATGTTCTACTCTTTTTCTCGTTCGTCTAAAATCCAAGTATCCTTGTCAAATTTATTATCGCATTAGACTACCGGACGATCCAAGATCTAAAGTCTTGTTAGGGTTTTCGTCTCGAAATCATTTGATGTTTTCAAGTATAGGAAGGTTGAATCTCGGCCTTGATTTGACGATTTTGAGAGAAAGATGGTCGATTAGTTGCGATGAAGAGGCTCAATTTGGACAAAGTTGCGCAGAATCATTTGGCGTCTTATCCCGAATAAATATTTTTTAATAAAATATATAATCTTAATATTGGTTTAACTCAGCCCAAAACGCAAAAACTACAACAACTCAAAAATCGAGCCCAAATATCGCTCAAAACTTGAAAATTCAAGCGAGATCAACTAAAAAAAGTAAATACTTTTTTACAATAGTTTTTATTTTAATTTCAAAAGTCATGTTGCCACGGTTCGATCTAGTTCTAAGGCGTGACCACACCGAGCTAACCGTGCCCAACCCTAGAAAGCAACGTATGCAAGAAAATTCAATATGGAAAAATTAAGTGGAGCAATAATAAAAACCTAATGTCAATCCTAGATCAAAATCAACTCGACCTTCTTTGTTATCACATGTCATCCTTACAAAAACTTTATCATTTTGTGGGAATGAGTTTCAAATATAATCCAAGTCAATAAATTTCAACGTTGAAGGACGCATAATCACATGTTACTAGTGCAACATTTTTTGACATAAAACCCAAAAACTAAACCTAAATTAAATATGACTTTTTTTTTTATTGTGACCCATCATTGGAAATTAGATGTGCATGTCAGTAAATGAACCACCATAGAAAATTTGAAGAAAGAGGAAGATAGAACTAGTCTATTACACAATCTAAATTACACTATTATCTATTATAATAGTAGAGCTATAGTTGGACATTTTCCAGCGGGTTACACTTGGGCTAGCGTGGAGGCGGGGAAGCACGGGAGGAGATGGAGTTGGCGGAGGAAAAAGATTTGTACAGTGTAAGACAAAAGCTAACCCGAAGCAAGTGATCAATAAGAGGAGGAGAAAAACCAAAACTTCTAAAAAAAAAGAGTGAATATTTGATTTATACACATGTATATATGTTATCTATGGGTCAGTCTGTTTAGACCTACGTTGTAAATCTCGTTAATTTTATTTATTTTTAATAAATTTACGTGAGTTTTAGTCAAAAAATTATCGTTGGATTTTGATATTTATAATAGATTTGTTCTTCTTGTCCGTAATTTTCTCTCTAAAATAATTTTTTTTTACGTAAGTATGATATCACACTTTTTTTTTTTGTTTGATTTCTAACTATATGTATATATGAACTTGAGTTAAATAGTTGGATTGGTAAAGCAGAGCACGTGATGCAGTTGCAATCATCTCCTCCACATATTTGTATTTAACACTATTCACTTTTGTTTAATGCATTTGTCAGCTCAAAGATTTCCTGACATTTGGGGTCGGCTTTTCTAGCATGGGCACATCTATGTACTTCATTTTCAATTGTTCAGCTTGTGATATAACTTAGGATTTACCTCCCCCTTTTACTTTCACCATTATTTTTATTAAAGTGAGATGTTTATTTCCTAGGAAATTTTACATATTACTATGTGTGTTGGAAGATAAAAAGTGTATTGTTATTCAATTCCGAATTTCTTACGTATCACTAGGTTCATTTGAGGGTCGAAAATGACAACCATTGGAGCGTCATTATTTGTTCTATTTTCTCAGGCGAGAACAACTATTATTGGAGCATCAAAATGAAGACATTTTTCTTATCTCAAGATCTGTGGGATGTAGTAGACCTTTTACTTCATTTTCTATGTACTTCATTTTCTCTTCAAACTCATGAACAAAGATTAGCGAAAATGGGTGATAATTCTTTGAGCATGCTTTTCAATCCAAGATAAGTCTAAAGAACTAGGATTTTAAAGAAAAAGCCAAAAAGAAAAGAAAAATTATGATTCTAGAGATAGCAAGGGGAAAGAAAAATTTAAAGAATTTCCACCTTGTGGTATTTGCAAAAAAACAAACTACATGGAAAAAAATTGCTATCACGGTGGGAAACCTCAATGCAGAAATTGTAAGAAGGTTGGGCACATTGAAAAAGATTGTATTTTTAAAAGCTCAAGAAGAAAAATTATGGTTTATTGATAATGGTTGCAAGTAACCATATGAATTCTAATGAAATTTTTTTTACAGAACTTAACACATCTGTTAAACCAGAATCACTATGGAAAATGGAGAACTTGTTGAATCTAAAGGAAAAGACACAGCAATCTCAACAAATAAAGATATACCAAGTTTATTAAAAATGTATTATTTGTTCATTCTCTTAATCAAAATTTGTTCAGTATTGGTCAAATGATGGAAAATGGTTACTCTTTGTACTTTGAGAATGGTTAGTGTAAAATATATGATGGCGAGAAGAAATTGGAAATATTTGAAGTAAAAATGAAAAGAAACAAAAAGTTCTATTTTTGAGAAGTTAACTTCGCAAGGGAAGCAACTGATGAAGAAGGAGTCTATTTTGTTAGAGGAGGATCAGGTGTTAGATAGCAAATGAAGCACGAATTTGAACATAATAACGAAATAGGTTATCAGTTTTTTACCAACTTGTGAGAAGTTCAAGTGGTTGGAGAAGATTATTTCATTCCTTCTGATGTGATAAGTTCAAGTGATAAAGGCCGAGAATCTGAAAAGGGGAGAGAAACTGAAGAAACTCTTTTGGATTTCGAGAGTAAAATAGGTTCGAAAAAAGAAGTTTTAAGAAACTAATTTTGTAGTTCACAGACGATAAGTACATAGAATTCAAGCTTTAAACCCATGATTTGATTTCTGCTTGTACTAAAAATTCTGCCATTTGAGGATTCCAAGAAACTCAAGGAAAATGATGAAAGAGAAAATTATGTTCAAGAATTTTACAGGCGAGAAGAACCAAATGTAATGGGTAGTGATGATTTGAGGAGCATTTCTAGCCATTGTTTCCTATTAGAATCTACTATGTTTTCTTGGAATTTGAAAAGGCAAGACAACGTCGCACGATCATCGGCCAAAACCAAGTACGTGACAGCCACTGTTTGTGCAAACTAAGCCATTTGATTGAAAAGAATACTCAAAGATATGAAAGAAAAATTGTTGGAGCCTACTGAAATCTTTTTCTACAATCAATGTCATTGCAATAACTAAAAATTCAATCCAACATTGCAATCAAATATTATTTTTTTCGTGAAGTTAAATCAAGAAGCGAGATTGTTTTGAAGTTTTGCAAATCAGAAGATCAATTTACTTGTATATTTACAAAAGCACTCTAACGAGACAAGTTTCAGTTTCTTAAATCACAACTTGGTGACGCCGTAAATCACATCAAATAGGAGTATTAAAAAGTTTATTAAATGTAATGTTTATTTCCTCTAAAACTTTTCATATTCCTATATGTGTTGGAAGATGAAAATTGTATTGTTATTCAATTCTCAATTTTTTACATGTATCTCTATAAAAATATGTTTAATGGACCAGGTAAGGTATTCTACCCTTGTCGAATGTCCAGTACAGTAGGTAGCTGGCGTGTGCATTTTGGCTCCCGAACTAGAATGAGAAATAGGCGATGCACCATCTTTCTCTTTGTTGCTTATTAGGTCGATGGCAAAGAAAGAGCCCGACATTCATTTCTTCATTCATATTCATAGGTTAATCTACTAAAAGAAAAGAGGTAAGGGACCAGCCTAGCTTCATCGTGGTAATTTAAATTATAGGACATCTCAGATCGTTCACCTCTATTGTGACATGTTCTCTCCCAGTTATATAATCAACGGGATCAGTCGGCTAGAGAGCGGGGCTCTTTTTCTTCCGAGGAGGCAAAGTCGTCCCCTCTACTGATCGACCCCTCTATTCGGAGGTCTTCATCAACATGTTAAAGGGCTCCAGACTTCGGCGGGTCATCCTTCCCTTGACTTCTAAATAAAGGCGAACATCTCGGCAAGGGAAAGCGCATTGCGTTTGATGCAAATGACTTTCTTTTTTCAAGATATACCAATCAAAATAGAGGGCCCCTGTAGTCGTGATTCTATCAATCATGTTATTCAATTCTCAATTTCTTATGTTTATTTCTATAAAAATATGTTTAATGAAAAACAAATGTAGAATATATTGTTTATAATCAACCCGAAAAATATATTGAAATTTCTAAACAATTAGTCTCTATTTATTTTTATGTTTTTGATTTCCAACAATTTTGTACATCTATTTAGTTTTATTGTTTATAGCGTTTGATAGAGTATGAATTGGTTTAATACGTAGATACTAAATGTTTAGTTTTGATTCAATAATAGTTGGAATCATAAATAAAGCTCAATAACTAATAACTAATAATAGTCTCTTTGCAGTTTGAGAGTTTGAAAATTGTATACAAAAACTGTCCGTTTTATCGAGGATTCTTGGTTGACAACGAGCCTGTCGTTTCTAGGTCAAATTTTCGAAAGTGATTTATATTTTTCTCTAATATATTGTACCCCTGAGAGTAGGGTCTTGCAAAAACCAAACCGGACCGAAGAAATGAACTAAACCGATAGATTTGGTCCGCTTCGAATCAGTTCCTACGATATATTCGGTTATGCTTGTCAAGTATTAAAAAATTTTGATTCGATTTTTGGTTCTAAAATCTAGGGACGGACCGAATCGAATAAAATAAAATCCATTTAAACTATTTAAATATAAAAAAAAATTATTCAATAAAATGTTATTACTAGGTTCAAAATTCAAATCTCATCATTGTTTAAAATTCAAATTATTTGATTATTACGTGACTAGTAATTTAATTATTGTCTAATTAGACATTAAATTGTAATTATTACTTATTAAACCATTACCTAATTATTAATAAAATTATTGAAATATAATAATTGGTAATTCAATTAGTAGATTATACCTAAAAGTAAATATATTATTAAATTATACTAAATAATGATTAAATCTTTAGATTATTGACAAATTAGTAATTTGACTGAATTGTATTATTAAAAAATGAATTTTTTAATAAATTGTTTGAGTTATTTACTCAAATTGTCGAATTAGTATTTAGATTATTTATTTATCTAATTTCATATTTATTAGACTCATAATTTAATAAAAAAAATATTTTTAAAAACATTAATTTGTTTTTCTTAAAGAAATGCAACCGAACCGGAACGAAATCCAAAATTTGTGGTTGGTTCTGGTTTGGTTTCTCACCTTGAACGGATATGTTTCGGTTCCATTTTTTACAAATCCAAACAAGTCGGTTCCAAAGCAGAGTCGAAGAGAAATGAGTTGATAATTTGAAATAGAGAAAGGAGAAGCATAATCTTCCCAATATCATTTCCTAATTAGTGATCATCGAAATGACCCAAAGCATTTAAACGCTTTATTTTTAGGAAATGGGTATTGACTGAACATACATCTGGTAAATAAGAAAGAAAGAGAGAGGTTTAGAGAGAGAAAAGAAGGGGGGGGGCAGCTAAGGAAGCAGGTCACATGGAGGAGAAACAACTCATGGAGCAGAAGCATTCATTTGTATTGAAACGAAAAAGACGCAAGATTTGCACCAAACATTCCACCCTAACACAACCCAACAACTGCGTCACTCTAAATTCCATAATACGTCCTTTTACATTACGCCAAAAACACTTTCCTGCCCTTCTTCCCCGCACTCTTACTATAATCATTGTTCAACTTTCTTACCCTTTGCTCCATTTTTCTACTGTTAACTGCAACCCCCAGGAGGAAGAAATAATACAACCATGACGTGAGTGGAAACAAGAGGATATGGTTCTCGATCGTCAACTGGGAGGGTCGGAGGGATGACACTCCCCCATCGAGTTGGCCCAAAGACTAATTATTTATTTCAGCCCACCGTTACTCAATGCACTACTCATGCACCTATATGGGCAACCGGCTCAAACATAACCTTTAGTTTAAGAACAAATTTTGTTTGTTTGATTAATTGTAAGAGTAACGCTAGTCTTACAATCTAATTTTTCAACTTATTTTCCCCTCTATTGACTTCATGGACAATAGGGGATCCCGTAGAAAATCATGTTGTCGTAATTTGTTGATCGTATGAGTAGAAAAGCTTTTGATTATACAAGTATATGTAGTTTTCACTCACGACATTAGTGACAATTTGAGATTATACAAATCCTATTATTTGAGATTACTGGCAATTTGGATCTTAATCTCTGTTTTAAAATAAACAAACAAACAAACGTTAATGTATTAATCATTATCAATTTAGATCTTAACGTGACTCTTTTTGTTAACGGGTGTCTAGAATTTCACAAGGCTCTCTTTTGCAGGTGTCTGCGTGTCTCCGAGCTTCCACAATTTCAACGTCTAAAAACATTGTGTCGTGACTAAGATTTCATAAGTTTCTTTGGGCATCCGCTACGAGAGTCAACTCTTTAAGTCAGCGTGTTCTCAAATGAAAGTTTGAATAACATTGTCTCAGTTTTAAATTTCTCTTGTTGGTGTCCACTGCAATTTTTAATAGAAATTCTAACGGTAAAGTTTAAATCGTTAACGGTTTATTTTGTCGAAAAAAATACGTTAAGGTCTAGATAGTCAGTGATCCAAAATGATTAAGAGTTTAAAAATAAATTCTTTGTTATTCTTGGGATATGTCTGTGTCTATTTTCTTAACATGTGCACATTTGACAAATGACTACTGTATAAGCATCCAAATATTATTATACCTAGCTTTTCTGCGTCAGTAACACTCGTTCAAGAGTTTGCTGGCCGCCACCTGCATTTCTCTCTTCAATTTCTTAAGGTCTGTTCGTCGCCGCTATTTTCAACGCCGTGATGTCCGCCGCCGTGTTGTAAACGTGCCTAGGCAATTTTAATTCGTTTTTTTCCTTTTTTTGATTTCATTCTGAAATTAATGAGTCGGTTTTGGGCAATGATTTCATCCAAGGTTTCTTGAATTGTCGGATGTTGAACGGTTTGTGTTCCGGTTCTTGAAATTGTCAATCGGTGTTTGAGAGTTTTCTTTTTTGGCGAAGGGAGAGAGAGAGGAGTTTTGATGGCATGGAGAGCAGCAGTGTTGTTGCGCAAAGCATTGAGAAGGAAAGAGCCACTCGCTAGAACAATTGCAACAAAGACTTCTATCACTCCAGATGCCGCCCGGATTTTGGTGTCTCCGCCTCTCCTTTCTGTAGACCTCCCTGATAATTGGAATGACCGTGGTCCGTGCCCTGATTTTTCGTCCATCAACAAAAGCTGCTGTAAGTAATAATCTTAACTTATTACCATAATCTGTCTGCTTTTTTAACTTGTTTTAATGGTTTGACACTCCTAACAGCCAATCAACATACTGCAACCGTGATTGACGGAAAGTCAATCGCAGAGGACATTAAGTCTAGAATCGGTGGTGAAGTTAGGAGGATGAAAGACTCGATTGATAAGGTTCCTGGACTGGGCGTAATCATGGTGGGTGACAGGAAGGACTCACAAACTTACGTTAGGAATAAGATCAGCGCTTGTGAAGAAGCTGGAATCAAATCTATCGTCTCTACTCTTCCAACCAGTTGTAGAGAAGACCAAGTTCTTAATGCTTTGTCATGTTTTGAAGAGGATCCATCCATTCATGGTATACTTGTCCAACTTCCTATGCCACGAGTAATTTCTGAAAACTGACATTGCTTGATTATTCTTTTTTCCTTTTCAAAATCCTACAAAGCTGACATCTTGATTTTTTTACTTCACATTTTTGTTTGCTAGAACTTTGACCGTAATGTTTGTTTATTGCAATAACTTTTTAAGGAATATCACTTCTAACTCTTGTTAAATCCTAACTGAACTCTTTTCCTTTGTCATCCAAGTGCAAAAAATCCCTTGAATTCTTAGAAACCATGTGTTAATGTGCGTGAAATGTAGAACTTAGTTTCCCGAAGAGCAGTCTTTTAGCTCCCTTATATGTTTTATCAATATGGCAAGTGCAAGGAAATGCATAGGGTGAAGAGACTTACCATGTAAAGTGTGAAACAGCATTTGGACGAGGGGAAGATTTTGAATTCCGTTTGCCTTGAAAAAGACGTGGATGGTTTTCATCCGATTAACATGGGGAATCTTGCCATGAGAGGAAGAGAACCTCTGTTCATTCCCTGCACTCCAAAGGGCTGCATCGAGTTATTGATCAGATCCAGGGTGGAAATCTTGGGCAAAAAAGCTGTGGTGATTGGGAGAAGTAACGTTGTAGGCTTGCCTGCATCTCTACTACTGCAGGTGAGCGTTCCTTTAGATAAGAACTATAATTTCTTGATCTTTCTGCTCTTTATTGATATGGACATATTCTTAAGCTTTTAAACAATATATCAGAGGCATCATGCAACAGTCAGCACAGTCCATGCGTTTACACCAAACCTTGAACAGATTGTTCGTGAAGCTGAGATTGTGATCACAGCAGCTGGAGTTCCTAATCTGGTCCGAGGAAGTTGGCTCAATCGAAGGGCTGTTGTCATTGACGTGGGGACAAATCCAGTCCAGGTAAGTCGGCTTAGAGTTGGCCGTTACTTATATGTATGATCTAATGTATTAACAGAATGGGTGATTGTGATGGAAAAATTTTGGTGGATCCAGGACCCCAGTCATGAGCATGGCTACCGACTCACAGGGGATGTTTGCTATGAAGAAGCAATAAGAGTAGTATCAGCCATCACCCCTGTACCTGGAGGTGTAGGACCAATGACCATTGCCATGCTTCTATCCAACACATTAGACTCTGCCAAGAGAGCTTACCATTTCGTTTGAATTCACTTGCTATCTTAGATAGCATTAGTTTTGCAACAAAAAGCTTCTCTGTTACAAAAACTCTTGGCAGAAAATACAATTACTCTTGCCTCTTGCCTCTTGCCTCTTGATTTGTCATTTTTCTATTCTAGTCTGATTTTTTTTCTATGTTGAATAGACAAAAAATATACCGAAAATTCTTCATACTAAGAATAGATCATACATTATTAGACAAATGGTTTGTGCTAAGACGATATAGACATTTACCAACACAGGTTAAATGTTGACGAAGTCATAGAACCAATGGCAATCAGTTTGAAGAGATTAACTGAAGAGATGGCAGAGGGAACCAAATTAAAAAAAAAATGATACAATAGAATGCTGTACAAATTGAAGAAACTACTTCGTACCGAAGCCCCTTATTCTTCGAGTTCGGAACTGGATTGTTGAGGCTCAATGACTGGAGGTATGCAATCCACCTTGTACCGAAGTGCCTAAAACCCACACAAACGAAATGATAGATCAGAAGGGCAAGGACTGATAAAGTAAACATGCAAATGTCGATCGTCTATTTTCCGGCTATTGGCTAGCCACCTGAGCCCATGCCTGTGAGAATGAACTCAATCAAAGCTTGAAAATCGATAAACAATTTGTCCTCACCTTCTTAAAAAAGGTTGAATATGAATTGTCCCAAATCAGTTTGTAGTCTCCCTCCATGACAGTGCAGAAGTTTCCCTGAAGAATTCAATTCAATTAAAACATACATCTTTCAAACCGTTACAAAAGATTGTATCGAAAACTCACTTGATTAGACTCGTGTCGTTGGTACGGTAATATAAGCTGGAGGAAAAGAAATATCAATCTCACATTAAGAAAGAGATACCAATAGCAGAACTTGTAGTAATAGATCTACTTACAGTTCTATCTCCAGAAGAACTTGTATGCTCCACACTGAACCCAATATCCTGATTGAAAAACATACAAATATCAGCAAAAGAGACAGAAAACAGTCTGTCAAACAGTTCACGTGACAACTGATGCAAAATCCATGTTAGAAATGGTTTTTCATTAATGATCCAATTCGTCTTTACAGAACCATCGGGCCACACCAGGACTGCCATCGACTTTTCATGAAGGAAACTACAATAAACTTGAATTATGTTTAAGGCACAGTACCAGGTTCATCTTTCCGTGTACCACCGAGAAATCCCAGGCAAGATAGGAATTGAGTGACTCCACCGCTATCGATATCTAGAAAGGTAATTCAAGGAAAAGATGTCATGACGACGAAACAGCAGTAATCCAGTAGAGCTGATGATAAGACAGTGATGACCAGGTTTGCAAATAATGTCGTCATTTTACATGTATATTCTTTTATGAGGTAGCACAAAAATGTATATTCTTATACAAGACAGCTACATACATGTTTTTATTTAAGCAACTCACAAATTTTATGATTTTGATCAAAGAATCTATTAATAACGATAAATAACTTTGTTGATAAAATGATGTAACCAAGTAATAAGTCTAAATACTGAAGAATAGTAAAACCAGAAATGATAAAAACTTATCAGAAATGATGAAAGACACTCTTCCCACCATTTACTAGACATCTAACTAATATATATCCTCTCCTATATTATATAAAAAAAATTGATTCCCTCCATTAGCAATTCTTGCACCAACAATGGATTCTCATGCATTGTCTCTATTAGTCCTAATTCCGTTTCTGCCAACCCCAAGTCTATTGGGGGTTATCACCAAGAAAATATAAGTATCTAAAAATCTTGCATGAATTAAGGATTATAGTCCCTAATGGGAAAAAAAAATCTTCCAAGCCGTTGTCGAAACTAACCTCGTAAGTTTTCCCGGCCGGGATGATAATCTCTTTGTATTCTTCATTTTTCCTACATAGAAAAAACAATCAAAAAAATCTGAAATGAATCGGAGAGACTGGTTGAATGAAAAAGGGTTAATACACACCTTCCGTCTATTGCACAAGCAGTCTCTGCCGAAATGAAGAAAGGAGAATTGGCCAAAACCTCGCTGCAAATCAAAACCACTGTAATCAACCAAAAACATCCAGCAGCCAAGCCGAACCACAAAGATGTATCAACTAACATCCATGAACTGAAACGATGATAAAATTTAATTTGATGTCCAAATAGGCACGTGCTCGAAAAGTGTCAAGCTATAGTCTTATCCAGGACATATTGCAAGTGAAACAAAGCATGCATACAAGTAGGCCAATACAAATCATAGCATAATAATGATTTATACTTCAGGTGGAATTCATAATCTCTGCTCATCCTATTATTTCCATCCACTTGAGCGAGTAGCAATTAAGAGCGGAAAGTCTTAACGTCATCAACTATCACTGCTCAAGATAACAAGTATCTGACACCGGGACAGTTCAATAATGAAGACAATTTCCAACAGTAGTGATGCCTGGGAAAAGATAAGTCTCTTCTAGCTAAACTGGTGAATTCCAAGCATTTTAGAGACTACTACCCCTTCACTTTGATCAATCCAAATTGATAGCCATTGCCGAATTAAATTGTTAGTTATCAACAATTGTTTTTATTGTTTCTTGAGAGAAATCATTTATTGCTCTCGTACTCAAGAAACTAAATGTCTCCTCCTGACAATCTTCTCCTCATAACTCACAACCATAATTAACGAAATGCTAGACCATAGAAGATATGTCTCACCATCTGATCATTCTATAAGTTCCCAAGCCATACCATGCAAATTGCAAAATATATATATATACACACACACACACACACACAATTGACACTTCATAGGGCAGATTTAGAAAAGGAATATTATTATCTTCATATCATTTCACAAAATTGTAATGGACCGACAAAAAATGTATATAGATAAGGCCAATTAAATTGGAAGTTGGGGAAGAAGGGAGTGGTAGTTTTAAAAGTTAATTATGCATAGAACAACTGAAAAAAAGGACATTATGGGGAGGATAATGGGGCACTAGTTGAGGAGTAATGGAATCATTATAATTAGTTTGCACCAGAAGGATTCTCTTTTTTTTTTTTTTTGTAGAAATCTAAGCTTCAATGTTCTGGCACAATTTATTTTCCACAAATTTCTCGATCGCTAAGAGATATTAGGATATTCTGGGTAGTTCTGATGCACCACCATCAAGGTTTTTTGGTAAATTCTACAACAGGAAGGGTAAATGAGGAGGTGATTTGTTGAATGATTATTCTGTTTGTAGTGAAAGGTGTTTTTGTAACAGACATGACAGGTTGGTTATAAGTAGGATGAATTACGAATATTGATTTTTTGTCAAACTTTTTCATTACTGTTAACATTGTCTCTCCCGAGGAAAGTATTTTGGATTGTATTCTGGTGTTTGGTATTGTTTTCCCTTGTGTTTGTGTTGTTCAGTGTGCAGGAAGTTGGATTTTGGCTAAATACTGTGGGGATAAGACGGGCCACTCATCAAGTTCATACAAGTTTTAAAATTGAATATCATCCTCAATTCTATAGCTCTAGGTTCAGCCAAACAATTATAATGGATTCTTCCACATAAGTAACAAATAAGCGCTGAATCAATTGATGAAAACGTAACAAAAAAATTAGGCCGAACCAGACTTGCTCAATAAGTTGGATATTTTTAGAGATTTGAGACTACTTTATTTGGCTAAAGAGATTTAGATCTGAGAAGAATATTCCTATCCTATTCTTTGAAATTCGACACCTATTGAGAACGATAGAAAGGGAAACCTTTGATTTATCAGAGGAACAATGATAACATGCAGCTAATCACAGTTTAAAGTTCATAGAAAGGAGACAATTTTTTTCTTTATCACTGGAGCAATGATAGCATGCAGCTAATCACAGTTCAAACTTCAACTCCAAAACATAAGATCCAACAAGGGATAATTTCCTTTTAGATTGATATATAAGTTGTCCTCTCCTCATCCATTGAGAGAGAGAATCCACATAAACATCAAAAACATCCTAAATGATCAAGTCACCATCAAAATTAGCAGCGTTACCCAAACATATGACAATTTCAATATAAAGGATAATCAACTAACAGCTTCAAAATGAAGAATAAAAAGTCATATCATTCTTGAAACAACATTTATAAGTTACAACCCGTTACAGATAGAAAACTTTTGAAATCCTAAACAGGATATTACCTTAAAAATGTGATGAACCTTTCAAACTCAGATGTGTAAACGTCAACAGCTTGCTCTAGAACAGCTAACTGCTCCTTTCTGATTCAGTCAGCCCAAAAACCACGAAAAAAGAAGAATAAAAATAACTTTCAAACAGGGATTAGTTTTAAATTATTTATCTGACTAACCCCAATAAAAAATACAGAGTTCAACATATGTCTCACATTTTTATAGGATCAAATCTTTTCCATGATAATGAAATAAAGAGTCTAATTGATAGCACCATTGTGGTGAGTTTATACAAAGGAGGTCCATAACGTTGTCTTTGCTCTTCCATGGGCCTATCAATTAAGAAACTTTTAGAACAGAATTTCCGTCATTCAAGGAAAATATCCACCATTGATTGTGGGCAGGCGTGAATCAGATCTATTTAGAAAGATTATACATGAAGGACATACCCATCATCATCATTTATTTGTCGAATAAAATCCAACAACACCTGCATCAGAAAATTAGTTCATTTGTTAATGATAACTGATGCTTCTACAAGTAAATCAGCCAAGTAGAAACCTAATCTTTAAAATGTAATATAATGTATAGATACAATTCTTGTTTCTTTTGATAAAAGATTGAACAAAGTAACCATCTCATCTATACTGTATCACTACTTTCCATAGTTCCAAAATATATATTCCAGATACAAGATACACATTAAGGGCAGGATATACCAGTTTAAAACGTATCATAAAGTTGAAAGAGAATTTTATAGAATGATATAGTGTGATATACGGCAAAGAAAGAAGTTAGACAGTCTACTAGGCCAAAACGAGATAGCAAAGGACAAATAATGAGTGAGCAGAAGCTATACTAGGAGGGAAAATTCCTCACCTCTGGTACTCCAACCAAGAACTTCACAAGGGTTTTATAGACGCCTGTTGCAGAACCCAGCTGCGCTAACTGTCTTCTTCTGCAAGGAAATCCAGCTATTACAACAAAAATTGGCTAGTTGTTCATCAAAGTTGATTAAAAACAAAGGATCAATACCTTTCCATTTGCTGATTCCACAAAAGGGCAAATCGATCGCGTATATTTCCTCCAGAATTAACCAAAGCATCGACCTCTGCTTGCTTATTTCTCTCTGACCGCTCCTTTTGTTGTCTAATGAGTGCTCCTCGAAAATCTTGAGGCAAGTACGTCATAACTGCATATACATAATCACCACCTCTTCACTACTTTTAGATATTTTTCATGAGGTCAGGGTTTCATACTCAGCAAAATCTGATCTTATTCGAAACCCTAAATTTTATTCAATCTAATGAACTTTGACAAGTTCACAAAATATACCATGCCGTCAATATCTCTCTGCACAGTCAACTCTCTCTCGACAGTTAATTGTCTAGGTAGACGTGCTATTTAGAAGATTAAACAAGTGTTTATTGTGGTTGTTGTAAGGGTATTTAGGAGTTGTCAATATTAGGGTTATTTTATTTTACTAAATGATGTCTTATTATTTCTCTCTTCAAAACACAAAGCCATGGATTGAAACTGAAATTACACATTGGAGATGCAGATAGGGCCTTTCAGAACAACAACTACCACTTAAGGATAAAATAGCTTATCAAATTGTAAAGATTCTACTCTTTGATGTTTGAAGAAGATAGCTTTGAACAATTTGTACGATAATTCAAACATGTATACCAACATTCAAATCATTGTTCTCGACAACACCTTCTTTAACCATGAAATGCATGAAAAGTTTCAGCGAGGAAATTACATTCTCGCATTTTAGACTTAATGCTATTGTAATCAACGCAACCAGACAAGCTGACCAGTCAGTACTTGAACATCTCACTTTGTCTAGAATCAGTAAAAAGGAAACAAAAGAGAAACCTGTTTTTAATAACTATCAATATTTTTCTGCTGCTCAATTTTATACATTCATCGTGAAGACATTTCTTGTGCGAGTTTCAGGGAGAGAGAGAATCATTCATCTAATTACAAAGAAGGCTTCATCTATTTAACCCACTCCTAGAAACTTTTACCAATCACCACTCAATTGCAATCAACCAAATTCAAATACTTCGACAATTATTTGTAAACCATTAACATCCTTTGGACAGAAAGCAATATTCCCTGTTTTCGTTCTTATATTCTTTGCTCTCTATCAAAAGGTGCTATCAACAAAAATTCAACTTTTCACATGCTTCATATTTACTGCTTTATGCCCGACCATCTTAAATCAGTAGTGTTTGAAAGCTTTCTTTTTTATACAGCACTAATTATTATTTTTGGTATATCACCTATATATGAAACAACTGCGCTTAAATGGTAGCTGTTAATACACAAACCAGAGTACTTCAATAAACAAGTATACTAATGTGACAAGACAAGGCTAGATTCATCACACATTGCAGTAATATAAGCTACGATGAAAAAAAAATTAGGGTTACACTTAATAATGCTCTAACATACTTCTTAAATTTTCAGATTATATAGACAAGCCAAAGAAGTGAAGAAGATCCTAAAACATTAACGAGAATAAGCAATAATTCAACAATAGAAACAAATTCAAAACAATAAGATAAACTAATTGACTATAATCACGAGCCTACCTATGTTGAATATGTGTTCAGAATTCTTTGATTGGAAAACTTCCAAAATCCTTAAAGTGTTGTGGAACTTCTCTTTGAACAGCTCAAAAACATTAGTTAGTTCAGAGGCATCGGGTGCTAAATCCTGTTGAAGCTGCTCAACAAATAAAATAAAGTTTTTCTGTACTTCTGAGATAAAAAATGATCATGGATAAAAACTATTTCCAAGCAAAAGGTGACAAGAAAGAAGATACAGTTCCGTAAAGGCAGATAAACACTATATGCAGGTTTATCAACACCATAAAAAAAGGGGGATTGCTCGTACCTCTGCTGGCCAATTTGATTTCTCCAGAAGAAAGAGAATTTCTTCGATATTTTCACGATTCTTCCACATATTCTCGTCAATCTTATGGGGAGGTTGATTGCTAGATTCATCCAGCAACACTTTTTCAGCTACAATGAGAATGTTTCGACAAGAAGTCAAATTTAAGTAGAATCAATAAAACATCAGCAGAGGTTTTAGTGCAAATGTTTTGGATCAAACGCAGACAATCAATTGATGAAGCGCCATAACAGTGATCTCCAGAAAAAAAACAAGAAGACTTAAAGATTCCGAAAGCACATCAATATGTAGTTTTAAATGGTAAGCTTCCAATTAAAGTTGCCATTTATGGTTTTATGTTTCAATAAACATAAAGTGAACGTAAATTCCAGGCTAAATTTAGGATACGTTATAGAAAGCAGCTCAAGGTAGACAAGAATTGTAAGACAAATCAAAGAAAGAAAATAACAGAAAGAAAATGAAACACCGATGCTTTGAGAGATATGCATGTAAACAAAGCCTCCAAAGTAAAATAGCAAATCCCAAATGGGAAAAGAGGAACGAGTTTATGGATTAAGGAAAAAGATGAAAGAAAGAACCTTGAGAGGGGGGAAAATTGAGAAGCAAATCGTCTGACAGACGGCGAATCTCAGATGAAAGGCGAGAAACATCATCAGAGAGAGGGATAAATGGGTATTTGTCATAATAGGTAGAAAGAAAATTCCGGGTTATGGGAACGAGACCCAGCGTGGAAGCCATTGCTAGCTGAGTCTTCAGAGAAAAAGAAGCCTTGCCCACGAATCAAAAGCAGTCTGTGACAGAGAAACTCCTTCGCTACTCCCCCTGAACCCGGATTCAAAGCCAGGGAGAGGAGATGAAGAAGACGATCGGAGATGCAGCAACGTGGCTGCGCTGTAGGTGGACAGTGGACTTGCAAATCACAGGTATACAGAAGAAAGTGTCAAATAGTTTGCCTTGAGTCATAATTCTATTTTAAAATTAAAAAAAAATGTAAAATGAATTCAACAATGTGTATTATTATACTAATTAACAAATAACATATCGTATCAAAAAAATAAGAATAAAGGAAAAGTTTAATTTAACCCCGGTCATTTGGTCCTTAACGTTTATTTTTTACCCAATCAGACCCTATCATATATACCGTTTACAATTCAAACTCTCCAATTAAATTTGACACGTGTTCTGCACGTGCACTGCTAAAACTCTAAAATACCCTCATTTTCACATGAAATCCCTAAAGTAAAAGTTAAATTTGTCCGAAATCCCTTCCGTAAATTCAAATTTGAATTAAAAAATGATCTAATTCAAAAATATTCTTTCATGAGTTCGGTTTGTTTTTGTGAAAAGAGATTCAACCTCTTTTTGTCGGTGTAGTTTGATTTTAGGCCAAAAAATCAAACTATGAATACACAATACTTCCAAAAGTTTTAATCATTTTGATGATCGAAATGAAAAATTATATGCCACGGAAGGTAAAACAAGGCGCACAAGTAAGACCGTGTCACATGTTATATTAAGCTTATAGATAATTTTAAAAAATTACTCGCTATAAACAAATTTATTATTTCACAATTTGAATATATGAGCTTCACAATGCTTAATCTACATGGTGGTATTTGCAATAATTGAGTGTGGAGCCAGCCAAACGTAAAAGGCAAGTTCCACTAAATAGTGTTGCATGGTCCTCCTCTCTCTTGACTAATAAGTGGGATAGGACTATATGTGAGTGTTATGGGGTTGGAATATGTAACTAAATAATCTTAAAACGTGATTGATTTAATTATCACGATCATCCTTAAGCTCATCGTTTGCATTTGATAAAAATTCAAATCATTACATGTGGAAAACCATTGTTCCCGCTTTAGTTTCATGATTCGTCGAACTAAATTCTGATCTACTACTTTCAATTAAGATATAATCCCATAGTTAGTTTTATTATTCAAAAATCTAATCTTATCACTAGAGAGAGTCAGAGTGCAAAGATAAAAGTCTACGAGAGAATCAATAATCATCATATTTAGATTTATCGACAAACATCGAAAACCCAATTTTAAGAAAATTTAATGGATTTGTGTACGTGCCGTGTTCAATTTATTTTACTGAAGGTATCACGGCATCAAAGATAAAGTATATGGATTTAGTTCTAAGATGGTATGGATGTAACGTAAATAATAGATAAAATCCAATTAGCTAAACTAGGATGATGGATCCTTTGGGTCAAAGAGAAGGACAACTTTTAAAAAACTAAGGCACGTGATCAACGTGCAAAAGATTTCCACAATGCCAATCTTACTTTTCACTTTGTGCAGATTCACACTAAATGAATAAAAATGTGAGCCTAAAATTCTCAAATGTATTGATATTGGTCCCACTCCAAAAGCCTCCTACGCGAATATAGTGATAAAGCAAAAGCATAAATTGGAAAACGCTTTGATACTAAATTTGTTTGAACACGGGAGGATGAATTTTAGAGAAGAAGAAATTATAAAGAGGGTAGCACAATAACACGGCCTAAAATCCAAAAAATCGTTTCGTAATCAACCAAAATAATAACTATTTTTAAAAATTAGTTTTTATTTTATTTCAATACTGCAACGAAAATAAACAGTAAAATCGATTGGTTTCGAAACTTAAGTAGTTCTGTCCAGTTGTAAATGTTGAGTATCAGTGAATCATACGGAACTGGCCTGTTGTCATCCCTATTTCTAGGTGCAAGTATAACACAATATATGAATTTATCAAATACATGATTTGCAAGTTCCTCAATCCCCCTCTGCACATGCACATGGATAACCACATTTCTTGTTGAATCTTTATCAGAACATACTCAATCACCTTGATCACTTCAATAGTACGTGATACCAAAAAAAAAAAGGATATAAACCAAAATAAATCTCAAATTATGAGGTGTTTTTAAAATAAACTCTAAACTATAAAATCTAACGACTATAAAAATCTAACAAAACAAATATTGTCGGGTGGTTGATCACCCCCAGTCGTTCTGTCCAGTGCAGATGGGATTTTGAAGATCTTGATATCGGATTTGTGGGATTTTTCGGATGATATTCGCAAGAAACAAATATGTATAGAGAAATCAACACGGTGAGGCATGAAATGGTCAGATTTTAGGTTGGAATCATGGGGGGCCGAGAGAGAAAATGAAGATTTCAGCAAATTGTAAGGTAGAGGGGAGGTCGATCTCTTATATACTGTTAAGGATCGGCCTTCCCATGGGGAGCATTGATCTCCTGTTTTGAGCCATAATTTTGAGAATGCGCAGGGGAGTGGGGGGTGAAGCCCCCATTCTCACCCCGCAAAAATGATCTCCTGAGAACGGGAGGTCTCCGCCTCCCACCTCGACCCCGCATTCTCAACATCAAGCCTGAGATCGGAGAGTCGTTATGTGGACAGGGACCCCTCGTTCTCAGCCCACGTGCAATGGGGGGTCTCCACCCCCACCTCGACCTCCCGTTTCACGTGGTACAGTACCACGTCAGCACTGAACAGAACACCACTCCATTCTAGTCATAAACAGTGATCGGCCACCCGACATAATTTGTTTTGTTAGATTTTCATAATTTAACGTTTAAATTGTTTTTTTTTTTTTTTTTTTTTGGGGGGGGGGGGGGGGGGGGGGGGGGACCGCCATTCTCACCCCACAAAATGATCTGCTGAGAACGGGAGGTCTTCGCCTCCCACCTCGACCTCGCATTCTCAACATCAAGCCTGAGATCGAAGGGTCGTTATGTGGGCATGGACCCCTCGTTCTCAGCCCACGTGCAACACACGTGGAATTGGGGGTGGGGGGGGGGGGGGGGGGGGACCGCCATTCTCACCCCAAAATGATCTGCTGAGAACGGGAGGTCTCCGCCTCCCACCTCGACCCCGCATTCTCAACATCAAGCCTGAGATCGAAGGGTCGTTATGTGGGCATGGACCCCTCGTTCTCAGCCCACGTGCAACACACGTGGAATGGAGGGTCTCCACCCCCACCTCGACCTCCCGTTTCACGTGGTACAGTACCACGTCAGCTCTGAACAGAACACCGCTCCATTCTAGTCATAAACAGTGATCGGCCACCTGACATAATTTGTTTTGTGAGATTTTCATAATTTAACGTTTAAATTGTTAGGGTTTATTTTAAAAAATCTCCATAATTTAGGATTTATTTTGATTTTTACCAAAAAAAAAAGGATAATTATCGATTTGAATCCTGTACTATACATGTTTTTTCAATTCGCCCCCTGTACTAAAAAAATAATCAAATCGAACCATGTACTTTGATTTTGTTATCAGTTTAGACCTTCTATCAACAATTTCATTAAACCCTCATTTAAAAAATTACTAAATAATATTGGATTCAGTTGAAATTTTTATCACATGTTTACTACTTAATGAGAAGATAATCGGGAAATTTTTGTGATTTTTTAACAAATGTACGATTTATTGTAATTTTATTTTAGTATTTTATAAAAATATTATAATAAATTGTACAACTTTTAAAACATTACGAAAATTTTTCTATTATCTACTCATAACGTGTTGAACATGTGAAAAAAGTTTCAAATAAATCCAATATCGTTTAGTATTTTGTTAAATTGATCTCAGTTTCTTCTTTACTTTATAAATTAATTTTTAAAAAAATACCAAACGATATTTGATTTATTTGAAACTTTTTTCACATGTTCCACCTATCATGGGTAGATAATAGAAAATGTTTTGTGATTTTATAAAATTTGTATGATTTATTATAATATTTTTATAAAATACTAAAATAAAATTACAATAAATCGTACATATGTTATAAAATTACAAAACTTTCCAGATTATCTTCTCATTAAGTAGTAAACATGTGATAAAAATTTCAACTGAATCCAAGATCGTTTGGTAATTTTTTTAATGAGTGTTTAATGAAATTGTTGATAGAAGATCTAAACTGATAACAAAATTAAAGTACATGGTTCGATTTGACGATTTTTTTAGTACAGAGGGCGAATTGAAAAAACATGTATAGTACAGGATTCAAATCGATAATTACCCAAAAATATATATTTAAATAAGGACAAAATCCGCCATTTCCACCCGCATTTTGGTTCTCATCCACACAAATTTCAGAACATAGCTGAAGTAAAAGATGAGAGCTTGTTTTAATTCTTAATGCAATTAATGTTATTCTTTAGTCACATCACTCGTTCTAGACGCCCATTTATTCGTAGGGGCGACTACCGACCACGACCTCGCCGTCCTACATTCGGGGCAAACACTATATAATTTTTCAAATCTCCTCTGCTGATCCTATCGGCGATCAACTGCACCCTCCATCACTCAACACTCAACGGTGTTCGATTTAATTTTGTTCAAATCTAATGACAAGGGTGTATCCAAATGCCGTTGACACAACCGCGGCCATCGGAAGGCAGAGCTCCGACTCGGGAAACGTGGCCTTTCTGACGGTCTGGAAGAAGTCGCTGGTGTTTAACTGCAGTGGTTTTACAGTGTTCGACAGCAACGGCGATCTGGTTTTCAGGGTGGATAACTACACTGCAGGCAACAAAGGCTCGATCCTTCTCATGGACTCCGCCGGCAACCCTCTCTTCACCATACTTCGCAAGGTGAGTACGGATGACGACATCTGCTTTTCATCCATCACCCACAATTCATTCCCACTTAATTTCTCCTTTCCGAATGCATTAATCGTCAATCACTGATCCTAGCAATTAGAAATTATACATGAAAGCGCTAATAATTGTGACGATGAACAGAGGTTGAGCCTCGGAGACAGCTGGGCGGTGTACGAGGGAGAAAACACCTCCGTGAATCCTCGTTTCTACGCCAGAAAGCGCATTAATATTCTCAACCCAAGGTCCCAGCTGGCTCACCTGAGCTCCGGCGACAGCGGCTCACCGGCGACTTACGACGTAAGGGGCAATTACGCGCAAAGAAGCTGCGCCGTATACGACAAAAAGAAGAGAAAGGTGGCGGAGGTGGCGAGGAAGGAGGGGGTCGGAGGAGTTTGCCTCGGGGCCGACGTGTTTCGGCTGCTTTACCTCCCAGATATTGATTCTTCACTGGCAATGGCCATCGTCGTCCTCCTTGATCAGATGTACGTATGATTTTTCTTTCCAAAATCCCTTCCTCCTTTTCAAACTAACATTATGTATGACTGCACCAAATGTACTTAGAATGTTCTACTACTTTTTTTAATTAAATAACATTTTATGATACGTATATAATGATCCATACCAATCCCTTGTACTATATATATATATATATGCAATTTGTATTTAGCACATATCACTTGGTTTCATAAACTGAATAAAGCGGGTTTTACACAAAGAAGATTTGACTCGACATGTTCTATTTGATATAGGTAGAAAAAGAACTGAACTCGGTATTTTTAACATGATAGAGAAATTAGAACCAAATAAAAATGATCCAGATCAATCTCTTCTTCTTATTTTATAGATCTTAATATTTTTCAAGGAATCAAAGTTTAATCTATTTTTCATTTTCATTCAAAATTTTTTATGTGTTTTCACGTCTCTTCAAAACTATAAAAAATGAAGCTGTGAAATTGTTTTGATAATTACAAATCAAATAGAGTCGATGTTACGGACATTGATAATTTTGTTACAAGAGATGGCCAAATAGGTGAAGCTTGAAAAGATGATGACCAAAGATACGACGATCTGAAAATCTCTGAATCACCCTATGTCGCGTGTGAAATGTGTAAAACATGTTTGGATCTTCCCTATAGAGTCTCAACGTCCTATTAATTTTGTCGAAGACTTTATTGAGTTGTAGTAGTCATTTTTTGAATTACTTCAATATAATTCAACCGTTAAGTGTTTGCTTCGATAAATACAAAAATATGAATTGATAATTGGTCAGCACCTTGAATTGATAATAGAGATGGACACCAGTGGCATGATGACACGTGGTTGGCCATCACAGCCCAAGAACTTTCTTATCTTTCCAAGACCATTGACTCGACTCATTTCCAAACGGCATCGAATCAAAGACGGGCTCTATTTCCTAAGTTGGTGATGATCGAACCGAACCGGTAAAATCGACCTAAACCCAATTGCAAGACTTTGATTCTACTATTTTAACTCGGTTTTGGAACGAACCCATGGCCATCACATTTCTATGTAAAATTCAACTAAAAATCGACCCAAATTCAATCCAATCCCGAATTTTGAATCCATAGATAGACTCGATTTTATATATTATAATAATAGTAATTTTTATTTTTTGAATAGAACTAGATCCGAACCGAATTTCAAAGTTTGATCCTTTTCAATTCATCGGAAGTGAATTCAATGTCAGTATGAAATTCAAATTGATTGGTTCGGTTTAATTCAGTTCGAATTTAAAACTTCCTAACTTTTGTCAAAGTGGACTTGTATTAAAAAATTGTTATATACTATTTTAATATGTCCATATCAATTAAATCATTCTATTTATCATTTTAAATCAAAATTTAAATATTTATTGTTTGTTTAATAATTAATGTAATTTTTTAGATTCAAATTATTTTAAATCTGCTTTATGGTTTTAAATCATGACGTTGATGGATCTTAGTTCTTACGTCCTCTTCAAGTTCCAAGCACGCACGCGCGCATTCCCACAGTTGGAAGAGAATTCGGGGCTGGTTCCGCAGACGACGGCGAAGGTGAAGAGGTACGAGGAGGAGTAGGGTGATCTTCGGTTTTTTGTTTTTCGATATATGTTTTTTATGCACTTGCTTTCTTGAAAATCACACGACTCCATGATTTTTCATCGCCGGATGCTTGTTATTGAATTCTTCGATAGGTTTTTCCGCGTGTAGTTTCTTATTGTAATTTGGGATAAGCAATATGGCTAAATTTTTTATCAACGTGTTTTCGGATGAAGCAAACGTTAAATCCTCTTAAGTTTTTTTGTTTTTTCTCGTTCCGTTTGAATTTTTGAATGTTGGATTATATTGTTTGGGATTCGGGTTTACATTTTATTTCAATTTGTTGCGGACTGATATATTTTCCGAAAAATATTGCAGAGCGTGAGAACCGGTCGGAATCCGGATGGAGTAGAGCAACGACATGTACGGCCTTAATGATCGAATGAAATAGCTTTTTCCTTAAGCTAGAGAAATCCCAAATTCCAATTTTTCCAACATCTTCTTCTTTATCCGTAGCTTTCTTCATCCTCGTTCTGAAATTGCCTAGGATCTCATACGTTCAGAAAGAATCCTCTCTGGAACTGGGGATATGAGCGTAGCCTAATTCTGAATCGGGAAAAGAATTTGGACTGTTGAAGTTACGTGTTAGGTGATTTTCTAGGGACCTCTCCCTCTGACTCTGAAGGAGGTGTTGAACTGAAGCGAATTAACCGAAAAAGAAAACATGGAGAGGCTCCTGTCAGAGCTAGCCATTCAAACTCCGGCGGGAGGGGAGTCTCTGTTTGCAACAATCAAAATCGCCGTACTCCCCATAGCCAAAGTTTTCACCATGTGTTTTTTGGGTTTTCTCATGGCGTCCAAGTACGTTAACATTTTGTCCGCCAGTGGAAGGCGACTTTTGAATGGGGTAAGCTCGCAAATCTCACTCACTCATACGCCATTGTTTAGATGAGTTTTTAGTAATCGTTTGTCTCATCTTTGAATGCCTTCTACGTACATCCTTCTTGATCCAATTTTTTCCTTACATCTATAAGAACCAACCAATATGCTTACTGCTTCCAAACATTGAAATTGTGTTTTTTTTTTTGGATTGCTTGCTTTGAATTCTGACGATGAAATATCTTTTGAAGTAATGATATGCCTAGATGTGCTCTCTCAAACTTACTGTTCCCTCCTCCTGTTTCAGTTGGTGTTTTCACTCTTGCTTCCATGTTTGATATTCTCCCAACTTGGACAAGCTGTCACCATTGAGAAAATGCTTCAGTGGTGAGTCTCATGTTCTTAGTTTATTTTTGTTTTTGGATATTTCCATCTCTCTTTATCGCTTCATTCAATAGATCATTTATTTATTCAATATCTTTCGATCGTTCTGCAGGTGGTTTATTCCCATGAATGTTGTGTTGGCTACCATTTCAGGTTCACTAATAGGACTAGTTGTTGCAGCCATTATTCGTCCGCCATACCCTTTCTTTAAGTTCACAGTTGTACAAATTGGGATAGGTGCGTTGATCTGGATGGTGGAAAATTATTTAAATATATTTTTTGTATGGACAGTATATTGTATGCATAAGATGGCGAACCTCATCACATGTAGCTGTCACACAATTTTTCTGTTGAAACCACAGTTTAGGGATTCTTCGTGGGTTTAATTCTCTAGCATTTTGTTAATAATGTTAAATTTTAATGATGAACAACAGGGAACATTGGGAATGTGCCTCTTGTTTTAATTGCCGCTCTATGCAGAGACAAATCTAATCCTTTTGGTGATTCAGAGAAATGTAGCACTGATGGCACTGCCTATATTTCATTTGGCCAGTGGGTACGATTCAATTTCTTTTTTCTTTTTAACTATTTTGTAGATTCAAAAACTTGTTCTTAGATGGAAATTATGTTGCGAAGCTCATTCTTAATTTAGCATTTTATAAAAATTCAAAATATTACATCTTACGTTCTTTTTACAATTGCAGCAGAGTCTTACATAATTTGTTAGAAGTATCAAACATGAAAATTATAATCCAAGTAATAATTTTTTTAGGTTGGTGCAATTGTTCTCTATACGTATGTATTTAGTATGTTGGCGCCTCCTGTTGAGGGAACTTTTGACATTGAAGATAGAAATATCCCAATCAAGAGCATTCCTAAGGATGGCGTGGCGGAACAAGTTCCATTGCTGGCAAAAGAGGAGGGGGAATCGACTTATACTGATACAATAAACAAGGGAAAGGTGCGGACTTCTGCTGATTGACTGATTTTTATTCTTTTGCAAATTGTAAATACTGCTCTCCCTCCTCTCACGTTATCTGGCGAAGTAAATGCTAAAATCTGAATATCCTGCATTGAAGCAATTGATAAGGGGATAGTCTTTAGTTTTCCACCTGGGGAAGTAATGAGGAAGATAGATTAACTTCGATGTCTTTCTGCCCGAGCTATATTTTCTGCAAATGACTTGCATTTTTTCTCAAGCAATTGATTCATTTTTCTTGCATAGAACGTTAACTAATTGATGGCACGACACTTTTAAGTTAGAAGTTACCTATCTCATGTGCCATGTTAATGTAAGTGGTCCTCACCCTCGTCGTATGTCTTCTACCCAATAGAACAGTTAGAAGATGTAGGCTAGCTGCATATCACAATTCTGTCCTCGTGTTTACGGGATCTATGTTGTATGCAGTGATAGGAAAAGTCAGTGAAGTTTAAAAATCACAAAGAACGTATGTGATTTCAATTCAATGATTTTGACTAATCAAATTTCAATTTTTTTTATTTGATTGCAATTCTCATTTGAGATGCAGAGTGAACTCATAAGGCACGTGAGATCTTTCTTATTCACCCTTTTTTGTTGTTTGTGAATGGTTTTTCATTTGTCTTTTCCATTTAGTCATTATGTTATAATATACTTTTGGAGTTATATTCCCTTATTACTATTTTGATGCAGTTAAAGGGCTTCTTGTGTTTTCTGTGTGAGACATTGAAGTTCAAGCAAATCCTTCAACCTCCCATTATTGCTTCTGTAAGTTCTAGCTAATGACATTTAACCTTTCAATTAGATTAAACTATGCTCTCATGCATTCCATTGTGTGTTTTTGTGTATATTCATAACCAAGTATTATTAGAATATGTTCAGTAAAATTAGTATCCAATTTGAAATTTAATGTCGCAACTTTTAGATGGGCAATTTTTTATGTGAGCAAAGCTAATACCCCTTTATTTATGAGCATCATTCATTTATTTTTGTAATCAATCTATTATTTTAATTATTTATAATGTATTACAAATATTACAACAACAAATGAATAACATCATATGATAATTTTATCGTGGTAAACTAAACGAGCAGCATCCCTGGCCTTTCTATTTTAATATTACAAGATTGATTTAATGGAATGCAATATACACATCTATGTGCCAAAGTGAGATTATGTTTGAAAAGATGTGTTGTTTGTTTTTTTTACTTCTGAATACTTAAACAAGTGAACATTTAAGCAGTATTAAAGTCTCGTTTTTGTTTTTTAAACTATTGATTCTTTTATTTGTCGGTTCTACTAACTTGATGAAATTTCTCCTATGATTTAGAAGCAAATGCCTGTTTTTCTCTGCCTGATTAATTTTCATTTGATATTCAATGGCTTTGAAGATTCTCGCCATGGTATTAGGTGCAATTCCATATTTGAAAAAATTGATCTTTACCACTGATGCTCCACTTTTCTTCTTCACTGACAGCTGCATTATTCTTGGGTATGCTCTTCCATTTCCTATATAGTAGGATTCCAAGTAGTTTTTTCTACTAATAAATGTTTTAGTTTTATTTGTTCTTGTTATATTTTCTTTCAATCAGTTCACAGTTTAGGACATCCAAAAGTTGTGAGAAATAAGTCCTGAGATGCAGTGTTTCATTAGGATTTCAATTTCGGTTGGGTAACTCATTTACAGAAATGCACTCAAAAGACATGTAGAACTTCTGGGACCAAAAGAATGAACTCGTAGCATAAATCTACTTTAAACTGTGAAGGCCGTTATTGTCATGACAAAATGATATGCATAATAATTTTTTAGAGTAACTCTTAAACTTGTGTATGTGCGTAGCAGTGATGTTTATGTTTAATTCGTCAAAACTCGATAAAGTGAACCATTACCATACTTCTCTCTAAAGCTAGGGTCTTTATGTAGCTCACTCGCGAACTTGCCAAAAGTGCTATGATAAGAAATCCAATACTGCCGCAGAAGTATTTTATGTCATATTTATTCGACCTGCTTTTAATCTTCATGTCATGTTTGTTCGGGATACTTGCATGGACTGATTATGGGTTTCCTTGAATTCTATTAATATCCGCTAATTGTTTGATGCCGTAGTAACGTTCTTCATGGAAAATTGTGAAGCTGTATATGATGTGTCTATATCTCTTAAACAAAACTGGAAGCTTTATTAATATAGCGAGGATATTTATTGCACAAAGTTGAAATTGGAGAAAATATGATAAATTTCTGAAGGAATTATGAGAATTTTCCTGAAAATTTAATTATGTATATTTTTAGATCTCGGATGCATTTAGGCGTACAAGTGTCACTGGAAACTGAATGTTTTTGGACCATAATATATTTTGTCGCATCATTCACAAATTCCTATGATATCCTTTTGGTTTTATTAGGCTTTAGGGAATCTTAATTGCTGTTATTCTATTACTGTTTAACGTTCCCTGTGATAATAATTTCAGAGAGGCGATGATTCCATGCATTCTACTTGCATTAGGAGGAAACCTTATTGATGGTGAGTGAATTTATAGTCTTAAAACAAATTTTTTTATTTTCTTAATCTATATTAGCAAATCTATTTGCTGCTTTTTGATCTTAAAGTTTGGCATGTAAATCTTTTAGTGGCAAGTGTTTGGTGGAGCTTCGAATAAATGAGAACTCTAAAGAGAAAAAACTTGACCTGTTTTGAAGTTTAAACCTCTCTATCTATCTCCCCCTCCCTGAGGTACTTAAAATGATCGTATGCCTGTAGGTCCCGGAAGTTCAAAACTTGGACTCCGAACAACCGCTGCTATTATTGTTGGGCGTTTAGTGTTGGTGCCTCCTACAGGACTTGGCATTGTCATGTTGGCTGATAAGCTTGGCTTCCTCCCTCCTGATGACAAGATGTTCCGGTTTGTTCTACTACTTCAGCATTCAATGCCCACATCAGTTCTTTCTGGTAAGTCTTATTTTGAATTTTGGCATATGTATAATCATAATCTGTTCTACAGACGAATGTAATCCAGAATCAATGTAATTTACGTATAGTAGCTCAGGATGTTGATTTCTGATAACTTTCATGCTGCAGTAAACGTTGGTAAAAAAAATTTGTTTACTTTTCGAGTAGTCTAGGCCAGTCATAGGACCGAAAACGATAAAGAAAATTAAAACCAGTAATTATATATATTGAAGATGAAATCCACCCAACTACCAATTCAAAAGGCCCCATTCTCACCTAATTTCCTACCTCCTAATAATTTTCTTTATATCTAAGTGTATATCTTTTTATATGTTTATAGAAAACCCCTTATATTCTCTCCATGCATCTCACACACCAGCCACGCATTCTCATACTTGTCTGCTGAGCATTCTCTCTCTCTTATTCTCACATAATCCTTATTCCATTTCTGCCTCTAGCCTAAGCGAATTGAAGGCCTATCAGCCGGATAATGTTACGTTGAGACGTGAAAATGTGGAAATGAAATGCAAAATCATGAGTTATGTTGGTTTGTTTATGATATGGCAGGTGCTGTGGCCAGTTTAAGAGGATGTGGAAGAGAAGCAGCAGCTGTGCTGTTCTGGGTTCATATTTTTGCTATCTTCTCAATGGCTGGATGGATTGTATTATACATCAACATACTCTTCTGAAGCTTCTGATCTCAGTCATCGTCCCAAATTGTGGATGTAAGTATCTTACATCCAGCAGATTCTTTTATTTAAGCCACTTTAATTTTATCACGTTATTTATTCCATAGTTGATATTGGTAAAGATACACGTGCATGGTTGACAGCCGCAGGAGGTCTGATTTTGTACTAAAAAAAAAAATACTTTATTTAAGCAATGTTTCTATTTATGTGCACCTTGGAGTACTCTATTTGCACTTTGAATTAACACCAATAAAACTTGAGTTAGAAAAATACAGGAATGCAGAAACGAATATTGAAAATAAAAAAGAAAATAATTAACATTGGTATTTACAAGAAAATTCTTTACGGGAAAAAATTACAAACAGGGAAGAAAAAAAGATATGAATAATAAAAATAATATAACATGCATGAATTGATGAAGTGAAGTGTTTTAGCTTTTGGAGGATTCCTACTACAAGTTCTTGAGCAGGTTGTCCTACCAATACATTCCAGAGGGAAAGGAATACCCAGTTCTTTTTGAGAATGTTAAAGACAAAGGATATAGCGGTTGGCTAAAGAGTCTTCTCCAGTTTGCAAAAGGAAATTCTGGAGTGGAGCAAATTTTGCTTGACTGGAATGAAATTGCTAAACAGTATGGCAATTTTTTAATTCACTCCTTCATAAGAACAGTGGATGCTTGACTATTTGAAATTTGTTTTAAGTTCATTCACTGATATTTACATTTATTCTACCATAGATGTATGAACACTTTTGCTGGTTGTCAATTCGAGCCCCGAACTTTGAGGATCTTTCAATTCAGTCCCCGAACTTTGAGGATCTTTCACTTTAGTCCCTCAACTTTTTTTTGTCAATTCGAGCCCCGAACTTTGAGGATCTTTCAGTTCAGTCCCTGAACTTTTTTTTTCGTCAATTTGGCCCCCAAACTTTGAGGATCTTTCAATTCAGTCCCCGAACTTTGAGGATCTTTCACTTCAGTCCCCGAACTTTTTTTTTCGACAATTCAGCTCTCGAACTTTGAGGATCTTTCAGTTCAGTCCCTGAACTTTTTTTTTCGACAATTCAGCTCTCGAACTTTGAGGATCTTTCAGTTCAGTCCCTGAACTTTTTTTTTCGTCAATTTGGCCCCCAAACTTTGAGGATCTTTCAGTTCAGTCCCTGAACTTTTTTTTTGTCAATTCGAGCCCCGAACTTTGAGGATCTTTCACTTCAGTCCCCGAACTTTGAGGATCTTTCAGTTCAGTCCCTGAACTTTTTTTTTCGTCAATTTGGCCCCCAAACTTTGAGGATCTTTCAATTCAGTCATCGAACTTTTTTTTTTTCGTCAATTTGGCCCCCAAACTTTGAGGATCTTTCACTTTAGTCCTCAAACTTTTTTTTTCGACAATTCAGCTCTCGAACTTTGAGGATCTTTCAATTCAGTCCCCGAACTTTGAGGATCTTTCAATTCAGTCCCCGAACTTTTTTTTTCGTCAATTTGGCCCCCAAACTTTGAGGATCTTTCACTTCAGTCCCTGAACTTTTTTTTTCGTCAATTTGGCCCCCAAACTTTGAGAATCTTTCAATTCAGTCCCTAAACTTTTTTTTTTCGTCAATTTGGCCCCCAAACTTTGAGGATCTTTCACTTTAGTCCTCAAACTTTTTTTTTCGTCAATTTGGCCCCCAAACTTTGAGATCTTTCACTTCAGTCCCCGAACTTTGAGGATCTTTCACTTCAGTCCCCGAACTTTTTTTTTCGACAATTCGGTCCCCAAACTTTGAGGATCTCTCAATTAAGTCCCCAAACTTTTTTTTTCGTCAATTCGAGCCCCGAACTTTGAAAATCTTTCACTTCAGTCCCCAAATTTTTTTTTTTCGACAATTCAGCTCTCGAACTTTGAGGATCTTTCACTTTAGTCCTCAAACTTTTTTTTTCGACAATTTGGCCCCCAAACTGAGGATCTTTCACTTCAGTCCTTGAACTTTTTTTTTCGTCAATTTGGCCCCCCAACTTTGAAGATCTTTCACTTTAGTCCCTCAACTTTTTTTTGTCAATTTGGTCCCCGAACTTTGAGGATCTTTCAATTCAGTCCCCGAACTTTTTTTTTCGTCAATTTGGCCCCCAAACTTTTAAGATCTTTCACTTCAGTCCCCGAACTTTTTTTTTCGTCAATTCGGTCCCCAAACTTTGAGAATCTTTCAATTCAGTCCCTGAACTTTTATTTTCGTCAATTTGGCCCCCGAACTTTTAGGATCTTTCAATTCAGTCATCGAACTTTTTTTTTTGTCAATTTAGCCCCCGAACTTTAAGGATCTTTCAATTTAGTCCCCGAATTTTTTTTTTTCAACAATTAAGCCCCCGAACTTTGAGGATCTTTCACTTCAGTCCCCGAACTTTTTTTTTCATCAATTCGGCCCTCGAACTTTGAGGATCTTTCAATTCAGTCCCTAAACTTTTTTTTTTGACAATTCAGTCCTCAAACTTTTAGAATCTTTCACTTCAGTCCCCGTACTTTTTTTTTTCGACAATTCGGCCCCCAAACTTTGACGATCTTTCACTTCAGTCCCCTAATTTTTTGACAATTCTTATTTTATTTACTAAAATTTTTGATCGATGACTATTATATCTAAAATTTATTTAAAAAAAATAAAAAAAGAAAATAAAAGGAGAAGAAACGGAAAGAACGGAGTTTGTTAGACGTGGGGGGGAGACAAGTGCAGGGAAAGCAAGGCGATAAAATAGAATATCTGAGGAGGTGGAAGAATGAGGATGCTGATGGCTCCGGCGGTGCTCTTCTGTTTATCCGATTGATCCAGAGCCGGGAATGGCGTACAGGAGAAGGCAGGGGATCTCCAGGTCCTCTACATTTAAAGAAGAGATCCACTATCCTCCTTTCGACTCCTCCGACGACTCACTCTTTTCTTCTTCTTCCTCTTCTTCTTCTTCTTCTTCTTCTTCTTCTTCTCTCGCTGCTCAGGCCATCCGTGCATCCGCTGCCCATCGCGAGTCGTCGCTTTCCTCTGCTTATGCCGCTGACAACCTGCGATCCAAGGTTCTCTTTTTCTCACCTACTTTTGACTTTATCTACATTTCGTCTTCTTCCCATCAAAATGGTGAAGTTTTTAATTTGCAATCGAGCACGAATCAATATTTTGCGGACGTCATTTTTGCTTTTCCATTATGGGAGTCGCTATCTTTATATATATGATGTTGATGATGGCGGTGTTCTTGTTTTCATGGTGTTTGATATCGCGCACTAAAATGCTGATTCTTAAAAATCCAGAGCTTCGCAGCCTACGAGGGACATTGTCCCGATAACGAATCAAAATCAGGGTTCTGGGGAGTTCTTGCACGGAAAGCCAAAGCAATTATTGAGGATGATAACATAGCACAACAATATGAAACGGCCGGCAGAACAAGGTTCCAATCGCTTAATTCCTCAGCGGGAGGTCAGGTAAATCTCACTTCTTACCATACGCCAGCGTAAACAAACGTTTCTTTTATCTGTTTTACTTGCTGTTCATGTTTGTCTTGTTATGGCTGCTTTCCATTTTTCCATATTCTCCATGGGAATATCTTCAGCAGCCGTGCCAATCATCAGAGAATTCAAGAAAAATGGAGAATCCTCCTACCTTTCGAAAGGGATTGGACAAAATCACGTCTTCCCTCAATCAACTCGGAGACACATTTGAGAAGGCTTTTGAGGTATGCTGTTAAAGTCTTTCACCCACAAACCCTCTCCAACTCTTCTAATTTTGTCAAATTTCTACATCTTGTTTTTCCATTTCAGGAAGGTCGAACAATGGTGGAAAGCAAGACAGCAGACATCATTCAAGAAACTCGCAAACTACAAATTAAGAGAAAGGGTAACAATGGTGAGGCGCCATATCAAGCTCCTGATGTGAATAATAGCTCATGGCAACCACTGCAACCGCAGATTCAAACCAACCATGAGACCCAACTGAAGGCATCTCGCGACGTAAGGTGCCAACTTTGCATTTGTGTGTTTGGTGCATGTAGACCATCTATGCTAGGCTGTTTGGGATGTCTTCCTACCTCAATATCATCATTCTGTCAATTTTTACGATTTTGAATTTTTATAAGTAGCAACAAATGAAATGATTGACGGGTTCGTCTGTCGTCTTGTCAGGTCGCATTGGCTACGGCTGCCAAAGCAAAACTACTACTCCGGGAGCTGAAGACGGTGAAGGCAGATTTGGCTTTTGCTAAAGAAAGATGTTCGCAGCTCGAAGAAGAAAACAAAATTCTCAGAGAGAACCGGGAGAAGGGAGAATATCGTGCAGACGATGACTTGGTACAGTTATTTCTTGTCTCTTTTTTTGAATCAGCTGATCATAAAAACGAAGATCAAATTGAACAAATTATGCTAACACCTGGAGTTGGAATGGCAGATCCGGCTGCAGCTGGAGACCCTTCTCGCCGAAAAGGCTCGGTTGGCTAATGAGAACTCAATATATGCGCGAGAGAATCGATTCCTGAGGGAAATTGTGGAGTTCCACCAACTTACAATGCAGGATGTGGTTTATCTGGACGAGGGAATGGAAGAAGTTACAGAAGTTTACCCCATATCTTCACCTGGCATCTCCAGTTTGATTTCTTCTCCACCACATTCACCAATCTCTCCATCTCGGTCTTCTCTGGTTCCTGCACCCGGGACAGACCACCCAACTGAAATGGGTGAAATCTTTCATTCTGCCTCCCACTCTGAAGAAGCCATTGATGCTGCTTTAGAAGATGAGGTCCCCACAACTTCCACTACTTCAGATCAAGAGAAAAATACCAAGACATCGCCTGATTCGTCAGTTTAGAACGCTCCCATTTCCTCATTTCTTTCCATATGAGAAGAGGGATTGCTGTTTTCTTTGTTTTTCTGGTTCTTCTTTTTTCACTCCAGCTGAAATATTAACGAGGCCGTGGCAGATTTCAAAGGAACTCAAATGAATTATAGAGCAAGCAGCAAATAAAGGTGTAAAATCTCCTCCTCTGATTCTGTCAAGGGAAGGCAGATAGATGATCACTGGATATTGTTTTATTTATTGTATTCATTTTTCTACAACTCTTGTTCGCATCCACAGTAATCAATCTTCCTTTAGATCAAGAATCAGTTGGGATAAGCCAAATACAGAAACATCATCGTTATGAATTTAAGGAATGAAGATTAGCATTAAATGAACTTACTTCCCTTGAAGAGGAAGGTCTGTTACACGCATACAATCTTCATCAGTAGAACATTAATGGATGATATATTGCAATTCAACTCTACCCAACCCAGCTATGCCAAGGTAGGAATGTCTGTTTCCCAGGGCAACTCAGTTAAGAATAATACAGCGCCAATATCTTCCAAATTTACATTTGGTAAATGCAAAATAAGGAGAAAGCTGCTCCTGATCAATTTCAGCACTTCACGACAGGCAGCATCTTCCTTGCTTTTTTACAGTAATATAAATTAGAACAACTGGAAAAACAAACTCGTCGATCCGTCACCAAATGACCTCAGATCTGCAGGTTTCACTAGCGCCCTGCACAATGGGCATGTTCGTTCCCTCTCAAACCTGGAAAAACAATACATCTTGTCATAAACAGTCAGAAAAGCTACAGCAACTAAGCATTGTCATTGTGAACAGATGATATAAACAGAATATTTTTTCCTCTGCAAACTCAACTTTCATTTTTCCCCTTCAAACAAAAACCATTACATGTAGATCATTCAAGCGTGTGGTAGAACCACAAGATCTAATCGTTCTGTGCTATGAACTTGAGCCATGACAGAATACAAAACGTTGCAAGTATTAAAAATAGCAAAGCAAGGAAACTGAGAGACTTTTTCAGTCATCAAAGAGAGGCCACTGTTTATTGTTCACCTTCACAAAAGAACAGTTTTAGATGTTGTTTAAGCATAGGAGAAATTTTACATTAATTTGCTCTTTCAAGTTATGGTACTAATATAGTAGTTTCTTCAACAGCCCAGATCTCCGACTAGTTTGTTTAAGAAATTAGCATAAATTAAAATGACTGAAACTAACAAGTAACAACTTAAACAGTTTCATGTGCCACGGAATAAAACAAGTGCCCAGAAATAAACTAACCATTCTGATACACAGTCCTCGCAGAAGATGTGCTTGCAACGAAGTAGAACAGGGGTATGCATCTTCTCCTGGCAAATAGCACATAGATCACCCGCTGCATTCACCTGAATGAGATAGCACATAGGTTGGAGCACCAAATAATTTTCCCTTCTACAATATATATGACAAATAAAATCCTCGATAAACATAAAGAAAAAACAGGTATACTCAATGCATGTGATTAAACAATTTTTTTTAATCAAAAATAATAATGAGAATCCGATCAAAGAAAAGAAACGGAAAAGAATGGTTGACAAGTGGATACCCTAACAACAACAAAAATAAAATACAAAGAAAGTAAATATGCTAAACTCAAATATGTACTATAGCAAGTCTATTTAATACCCACGTTCCAATATGAAGAACTGCTAAGATATATTACTTCAACCTCAAAAGTCGTGAACCACTTTAAGAGCAGCACAGTATTGAAAACCTAGTCAAGTGAACGCTTGCAGAACTTATTTGTGTGCAACAAAGTATATGCTACACGTCCATCAATGGATACAAAATAAAATTATATTACTCTCTTCAAATTACACAGGTTCATCATTTCATTCAAATTCTGTGGCTCATGTTGAGGAAACAAGATTATTTGGGAAAAACGTGCGCAAGGAGGAAGTTCACGGCTAGAGAAAAGAAGGCCAGTTTGGGTATTGGTAGCTGACTTGGCAAAGTTGGTTATGCATCAAAATAGTAGGAGCTAATTTGTGTAGGATTGGAGGGAAGATACATATGCATAAAATAATAAGGGCAAGGGAAGTGTATGTTTTTATGCGTATATTGTTATGAGAGGTTTCTGTATTTAGTAACTCTAGTATGAGATGTTTCCAGATCTGGAGGTGCACAACTTCAGATTTGTGGTTAGAAATTTATTTGTTATTTACTAAAAGACGTGTGTTCACCACGCATCATTCTCCTCTTTAAAATTCAGTCTTTTAAGAAGCAGGGTAGAAAAACATCGTAGGAATTAATCAAAGCATACTCTCCATTCATGACTTCAAAATGGTTGGTGAGTAACCCACATCCATGCATAAAAAGGAACTCCAACCTACCTGTTCTGATGTAGCATAAGCCCCATAATGTACCTCTTTCTGTGAAAATGCCTTCACTGCCGCAAAGAACGATTGCAGCTGGAAAACCACCCACCACAAGGAAAAGGGGAAAAAGTTGAAATGCACCAAATAGATAAAATGTCAGAAACTGATCATAATAATTAATCAATGTTTTTTGAAAAAAATCAGGAAGTCAAATAAGTCGACATAATGTTGAATAGAACATATATTACCTTTTCAACAATGGACGTTAGCTTAAATGTTAAATACAATCCAGTCATCAGTGATGAAAACAAACTCCCATAATCTTTATTCAGGAAGAAACGATACCATACTGGAGTTGGCAATAAGGCACGGTACAGCAGAAGTAGGTATTCAACCAATGTTAGCATTTGACCCTGCAATATGATATTAATCGAGTGATAAAAAATGTTGCCAAATTTTCGTTATCCTCACTGACGTAAGGAGGCAATTTCTCAAAAAAAGCGAGAGACGTCAGGCAAGTTTTTTACATTTCCTTCAATTTAAGGATATTAATTTTGATTCATATTATTAAAAAACTTATCTTAAAGATTTATAGCAATGCCGCACCTGTTTACGATACTCACGGCCCCTACTGTTCTTATAATGCATTAACAGAACACACTTGAATGCCATCACAGCCTGCCGAACCAAGGTATCTGAAGGAAACCAACAACACTCGACTATCACAAAACCACTAAACCAAGCTACTATGTATAGTTCCTTTCTTCTTCCTTTTATTTCTTTTTAGAAAAGAAACGAAATACATATCAAAATACAAGTAAAAAAAGAGGATTAAACTACAATACATAGTTCTTATCACAAATACCTAATAATAACCACAAAATAAAAAACATCCAAAACAATTTGCTATCAGTATCTGACTACGTCCAGAAACACAAACAACCAACCACCGTAAGTAACTTGGAACTATTTACATATCATGAAGAAGTTGTAAGGAAAGAAAAACTACTGCCAAAAGAATTTTTGGAACATAAATACAGGGACATTATGGGAAAAAAACATGTCAAGAAATTCTTACTATAATAACATTGTGACTTTTTAATCTAATAGCCATATTTGCATAACGATAATTTAGGGATGACTATAGCTGATGTATAGTTATTTAATTTTATTATCTTAGATTAAGGACTAGCATTAATATCATAATGAAATAATCTAAATAGTCTACAATTTGGACATTAATAAAGGAACTTCTTCCACTTCAACACAAGGCGAGTCAGACTTCATGGCAAGCCTCCTAATTTCAACTACTAGTTTCCACATCTAAAAATGGCCCCACCGGGGAATCAAGCTTTTGTTGCTCCAGGTAAAGATTCCGCTTGATTCTCTCCTCCACAGGTATTAGTAGAGACTTGATCAAATAGCATAATTGAAAATCGTGCTCGATTAAATGGAGAACCAACCCCTTCTAGCTCTCTTTCTCAAAATGGTATATAATAATTCGACATCTCAGAATTTTTTTTCCTTCTGATTTTTGAATTGCTATCTCAAGCGGCCACATTATCTTATAAATTGTTCAGATGTTTGTACATGATCATTAACATTTTACATAAATAAACAAGATCCCATAGCCTTACTGTCACATCTTCAATTCTCCTAGTATAATATTATTTGTTTTTGGTTGAATCTCACACAGTTTTGTTCTTAGAGTTATCCTAAAAAGCATTGTACTAGGTATGGAGAAGAACTTTATTTATAACTCATTCATTTTCTACTTTTCCAATCACTTTCCACTTTTAAAAATGATGTGAGATTGTGTACTCCCAATAGTATGGATTGAGGCCTCTTCGCCTTCACATGACGGGCTGAGGCCTCTTTGCTTTAACATGGTGGACTGTTACACTTAAAGTTCCCCTTACTTCAAAGAATAGAGTCCCAGTCTTGAATGTTTTCTAGTGAGTGCGCAAGAACATCATTGTTGGTTATTCACAAACAAAAGAATTTAGTTTGTACACTAATATGAGTCGTGACCGGAGATGATTGAAACAAATTGAGGTTCTCAGACAATGTCATGCTAAGGAATCTGATATGAAAGGGACATCTCTACAAACACTTACAATTGAGCTTTTGAAGGATTATGCAAACTAGGATGTTAACCCAAGGATTTTGAGCCAAAGATAAATCAACAGATCCAGCTGATGAATATGGAGAAAGTATGTATCAAAGACTTATTGGATGATTAGTTTATTTGCAATGCATTCGGTTAAATATTGCATCTCGTTGAAAGCAATTAGTCAATTTATACACAATCATCATCATCTCCAAGCAATATTCAAATTTCTTCAAGATCTCATGAACCTCAAGTTTTGGTTTATCATTCAAGAAATGTAGCATGGTGACATATAAAAATGAACATTATGCAGGATTAGTAGTTGATAGATTATGACATCAAATTATTGTACAAGGAAACTTGGTGATGTCATCAAACGAGAAAGATGTAGGCAAATTAAAGGTAGAGTTTCAAGCAATGGCACAAGGGATCATTAATGTACTTTATCTATATATTCTTGATAATCTCAAGATCTCATGAGCACATTCAATGTAACTTTATTTTAATAATAAGTCTAAAATCACTATTACACATAATCTTGCATAGCATGACATCAGACAAGTGGAGGTGAATAGACATTAAATCAAAGAAAAAAAAAATTAAATAGTTGTTTGATTTGTACACCATATGTCCCCTCTAACAACCAATTAGCACGTGTTCACCAAACCAAGGGGCTAGTAGTTTCAAAAGATCACAAGCAAGCTGAGAATGTAGAACTTACATTTACTGGCTTGATGGTGGGGTGTTAGATGTGTGAATCTATTAAATTGTATACTTGTTACATTATATATTGTATTTGAACATCTATCATTAGGGATAGATATTACTCTTGCATGATGTTTTAATTTCCTTCTCCTAGATTTGAGGATTAGAATTAATACCATCTCAATATACTCATACTTGGTCTGTTAATTGAAAATTTAAGGAGTTTCTTCCTCCATAGAAAAATAGCCTAGCCATATATTCAATAACTTCTGACGAATGAACTACGAATTTCGGAGCTTGACCAGCATGCCATAACATTAGATACAAATTATATAACTTGACCATCAAACATTCAGCTCTTATCATGGGACAGAATCATACCATTAACCAAAATGATGAAAATTGCGTGCCAAAATGGGGGTATTGTTCTGGGAGGAAGCATGACCAATGGATACAGGAGATCATCATTCTGATACCACCAGTAAACACCCACGACATGCATTGTGAATGCAAGAGAAATACTAATCAAAACAGAAAGTTTCCTCTCTCCCTGCACCCATGAACATTTATGATTAACAAGACTTCAGCATTCCATATAGAAGTAGAAAGAAAGAGATTCTTGCTATATTGATAGGAAAAATTACAAAACCTTAAGAGCTGTCTGTTTCCGTAGGATATCATTTGACTTAAACATAACAGCAGTAATCCAAATTGTGACAAAGAAACCTGCAATGCATTGCAGATATAGTCATGAATAAAAAAAATAAAATAAAAAAGGTTCAAATCGATAGAGCAGAAGTCGATATTGCTTGCCAAATAACTAAGAAACATCAGAAGTTGCCAAATAACTAGTGACGATCAGGAAACAAAGAACAAGAAGTACTACAGTAAATGTAAGAAAAGATGAAAAGATGAAAATATTAGAAACACACCTTGTAGATGTTGTCGGATGAAGACTACCAACAAAAGTAAACTGAATGGGAGAACCTGCTCGACCCACCTAGCTGCCTGTTGAATATCGTACCTCTGGTAAGAAGAATCTCTGGCATTTGCCCCAGCTCCATCTACGGTTTGTCCAACAGAACCCCCGTTCGTTGAGTGGGAAATCCCTTCCTCTGCACCTCGATCGATTCTAGAATCTTCCTGAGCACCTTCGGACACCAATGTTGTCGAGGTCAACCCTGGCATTGATTGAAGCATAGATACCTCGCTCTGGGAATTCACTTCCCGTGATTGCCCAACTACTAACCCTGTGGCTTCCCGTTCAAGCTCTTCTTCCCCAGCGCCAATTATCCTAATCGAAACCTCCCCATCGTTGTTGACCCCCGTAGATTCCTCAAGCTGACTACGTAGCCGATCCCGAAACCTTGGGTGTATACGACCATTCACCAAAGGCTCCGATTCTTGGAAACTCGATCGTCCCCGAAGAAGACCAGAATACTCCAGCAGTGCCGAGAGTGGCGCTTGAATTATACTAGAAGCAGATAGCATCCCATATCTTCGAGAATTATCACCGGCGGAAGAAGTCCGATAAGAGTCGGGATCGCTATCAGCCGCCTCCATGGGGGTTAACGCCCTAACCCTAATTAGGAACACACATCATAAACAAATGAAAATCCAGAAAGTGAAATCAGTAAAAGAAATAGACATGAAGAGACGCATAAACAGAACCAAATATGAAAGATATTTGAAGAGGGAAGATTGACCTTGTCGATCAAGAAAGCTATAGAAAATAAAAATAAAAATAAAACGGAAATTTGGGGAGAAAGATTCAAAAAACGAGGAAGAAAAACAATAAACAAGCTCGGTCAGAGTACCTTCCACGAAAGCGCAAGTCCGTCGAGGGAAAAAAATAAAAATTAAAAAAAATGGGAGAGAAAGCTATGGCAGAGAAAACGGAATTGTACGATTTGACGCAGTCCAGAGAGTGAATTATTTGACCATGAGAAAGTGGGTAAACGGAAAATTGATCGGCGACGGAAGGCAGATAAATAGGGAGGGCGATCGAAGGTCGGGGAGAGGTCTGAACTAACTGGGAATGCGCTTGATTCTCCACGCCGATCTCACAATCCGGCGCAGAGGAGGAGAAATAGAGGAAAGCAGCCAGCAATTTTTCACCGGAAGATGAACGCATTGATTAGAGGGGATAATCATATGATTATGTAGTCAACGCGAATACTGGGCCGGGCCGGGCCTGGATTAGAATTGTGGCCCAAAACCAATCAAAGAAGAGTTGATGTTGTCAACTCGATTGTTCCCTCGCATTTTAATTACGTGTGAAGTGTAATTAATCCTATACTCCTCCATTTGAAAATTTTGATTCAATTACTGGTAAATAAAGAATCTCAATCGACAAATAACATAGAGAGCCAAGTGAAAGGCACGAGAAATAAACGAGAAGAGATGTGTAGGTGGGAGTAGACACAGATGACATATAACCAAAAAGATTGTCATTTTCGATCTCTCATCTCTCTCTCAACGTAAGTGCATCGCGAGTTCAAAATGCGCGTCTCATGAAATTCACGACTGCAATTGAGAAAGATCAACTAATAAGACAGTAATACCGTAATTACTATATTACTTTGGGTGAGATCGATCCAAATTATTATATGAAAATTTGAATAGTATTACGTAATGTTTTTGTAAGTTTAGATTATCAAGGTTGAAGGTTAGATGGATAATAATTGGACAATAATGAAGTTAAAAAGGGATTATTAAAGATGGTAAAGTTAGAGTTGGAAGTTGATAGTAAAGAGAGAAGAGATATCCCACCACTTTTTAATTGATTTGTTGGGTCCTACTTTTAGGGTTGCATTAAATAATAATAATTTAAGATGATGACATTTAGAAGGAGGTGGGCCTTTGAGTGAAAGTTCAATTATGCCCCTCTTTTGCTATTTAGAAGATCTATTTCGTGTTTAATACTGCACGGTTTTACTCTACAACGATTTCGATTCATTTTCGTCGCCATAAATAATTTGCTTGCCTTGATTTGATATTGTGGTTTTAATTTAGTTTTTAAACAGTCATTCGCTTAATGATCGAAAGATGAAAATTAATTTTTCAATAAGGTGTTTTTTTTATTACAGAGAAAGACAAAAGTCCAAATAAAACAAAGGAAAAAACTTAATATTCAAATTACTATTGATTATTCTTGGCCAATTAGTTCCCATGGAATAATAAAACAACAACATCTATCTATATGGGAATAGGAAGTAGAGTGAATTCGGTCACTCGTATATTCATATCTTGGTTTCTCTAAAAACATGTTGGATTATGGCAGTCCAATCTTTATCTAGAAGATAAATGCATATATGAACTAAATTTCAATAAAATGTTATTGTTGATGAATATAAATAAAGATACGTTATATTTGTTAGGGAAAAATGCAAAAAAACTCTTAAACTACGGGGTTATAAACAAGTTACCCATAAACTATGTTTCATTATAAATCAATCTTTAAATTATGGGTAAAGTGTAATTTGGCCCCTACAACCAAGTGAAATGGGCAATTTACACCGTAAACTTTGATAATGGGCAAGAACAACCTTAATGTATTGATAATGGCAATATGGCCCATACCGTCACATTTTCTGTTAAAATGTCACGTTTTTTTTCACATGTTTATTTTCTCTTCCCGAAATACCCCTGCCCTCTTCTCCTTCCGCCCTCGTTTCTCTCTCCTTCCCTCGTTTCTCTCTCCTTCGACCAACGCATCGCAGAATGCTCTGTGCGTGATGAAGCTATCCCTTCGTCAATCAATTCCAAACCCAGAAATCAGATCTCGGAAGAATGCGCGTAGATTTCATATGGGTCTTCGTTGTTTTAGTTCTTTTTTTTTTAATAATGTTCCGTGGAAGGGTATATCTTCGTTGGAAGCGACGAGGCTGCTCATTTTCAACCTCTCTGCTTTGCGTTCACGCTTCTACTATGCGGTTTGTCGAGGCTTTATACTACCATGGCTTCTCTTCTGGTTATTAGGCTGGTGGCTGTGTTTGATCTGATTGCTGTTGCGGCTGAGGAGAGGAAGAAAACTTTTATTCTATTTCGTGGCAATTGTCAAGCTCCTGCACTGTAATATCCGGCTTGTACGGATTACAGATATAATATATTATATTCATATTTTATTATAAAATGGCATTTTGGTAAATATGTCAAATCAGGACCGTTTCACGAAAAGAAAGCGTCATTACGATCCTAACGATTAATAGGAATTTTAAGGAAATTATGGAAATTTTCGGAGATTAAACGCTATATTCCGAGTAATTACCTTTATCGTAATGTAAATGACGTTTTAATAAAAATGGTAAACGAGGTCCGAATTGCGAACGGACAGTTTTGTTAAATCCCGAATAACAAATTTGACTTATTAGGGAAGTATGAAGATTTGGTGAAAATGAGTAGCTAGACGATTAACGAACCGAAGGACGAAATCAATATAAAAACTAAAGAAGGGCAAAAAGGTAATTCGTCAAGTTAATATTTTTATAAAAATCAACTTTTCTTCAGTCAGCAGAACACTTCTGCGATTTCATTTCTGTTTTCTCTTTTCTCTCTCGCGAACCCTCACTGCCCGCTGACGAATCCTCCACGCCGAGCTCCGATTTGAGTCCCGTTCGATCCGCTTCCTTCACGTTTCTTCCTCCAATCGACGTTCTAGGTATGTCTCTATAGTTTTAGAACGTTAGATTTCGAATTTCGTAACGTTTAAATAATTAGGGTTTCGTTTAGGTTTCGATAAAAATGTCGATTTAGGATCCGAAATTTATAAGTTTGATTATGATTGACGATATAAAGGACATATTGACGTTATTGGACGAAATTAAATCAATTGGTGAAAATGTTAAAAATTGAGAAATTTAGGGTTTTCGGAAAAGCGCGTGAATCGAGAATTTGAGTGCCGAGCGCTTGATTTCTCGAATAATTAGCCCAAAGAATCGGATTAGAACGTTAGGAAGTTTCCTTAGTTAAGGTTTTGTAAATTTGGACAATCGATAGCTTAAACTCGTTTTAACGTCGATATTATGTTTTGATTCAGACAAACAGCGCTCGTGGACGGAGCTTGAGCTGCTTTGGACACGAGGTAAGTTCTCGTGATTCTTCTTTGGCCGATTGACCTACACCGTACGTCGAATGTCGTCTCGAGGAGTTTTGGAGATGCCCTTAGTTAGTTTTGCTCGGTTTGGGTAGCTAGGTCTTAGGAGTTTATAATTTATGCTTTTACAGTTTTGATGGTACATGTTATTGCTTGTTTACTTTATGATAGAGAACTGTTCACGCATTCACTTGATTTTAAAGAAAAGCATGAAAATGAACTTCCGCACAGAGTTTTTAAAGATAACGTAAAGCATAGCAGAGGCCGAAAGGCATACAGGCCGAAAGGCACAGAGGCCGAAAGGCATACAGGCCGAAAGGCACAGAGGCCGAAAGGCGCACAGGTCACGCGAGGTGGGGCTCAGGCACGGCTGTACGTGTTGTAAGCGTGCACCCCCCGCTTCTAGCTGGAAAGAGTAGTCCGCCCGCTGGATGAGCTCTCTCTGGTTAGAGGGATAGGATCTCGGTGGCACCCATAGAGCATTGCATAGAAAGATAAAATAAAGCATGATTTAATGAATTCATAGCACAGCATGCATAGCATTTACGTAGAGCTTACTGGGATTTTATCTCATAGTGTATATTGTGCGGTGTAGGTGACATAGACTTCGAGGTACCAGGTGAGGACGATGTCCCTCCACCTGAGGCATGATTCAGTTGACGGAGGATGGCTGCGGTGGTGTGCTGGCGCAGTCGAGGCTTAACCTACCCGTGGGAAGTATGTACAGAGTTTTGAGGGTTGTTGGGATATTTTGGGCTGATAACTTTATAGACATTATAGGATAATTGATAGAATATGTATAGGATGCTTATCGTTTTGAGATTCTGGAACTGTTTGGTTTTAATTGTATTTAACGTTATATAGAAATGTTTTGACACGTTTTAGGATGTTACGGATAGTCTCGGTTTTTAGATACATCCACGCAGTTGGATTTCGCAAAGTCCGCTGAGATTGGGTTGAATTTAGAAAGTTTTGGTTGAGTTTAATTTCTAATTTGATTGCTGTATTTGGTGATAAAAGGCATTAGATATAGGAAGTTTACTCTCTGGAATTCGATTTCCAGAGAGTATTGGTTGAAAATTTTTAAGTGTTCTGCTCTCAGGATTCCAGAGAGCAATTGTGAAGGAAAAGCTGAGGGCAATCAAAGAAGGCATAGGATCGCTGCAAGGGGTGCAGCGATCGATCTCTGCAGCAATGCAGAGATCGATCGCTGGCAGCTGAATGGCTGCCAGCGATCAAGCGCTGGCAACAAGGGGAGCTGCCAGCGACTGATCGCTGGCAGCAAGGAGCTGCCAGCGACTGGTCGCTGGCAGTATGCCAGTGCCCGATCGCTGGGCAGACATGCTGCTCAGCGATCGTGCGCTGAGACTGGTCGCTGGTAAGCGACCAGTCGCTGGTCAGCGACCAGTCGCTGCTTCTTCTCCCTGGCCGAATTACAATATTGCCCTCCCAATGTTTTAGTTTGTTTTATTTAACTTAATTGATTTAAAAGGTTTAATTTAATTGTTTTAGATCATAGTTTAATTAATAGATTTAATTGTTTTATACAGTATAACTTTAAATGGTCTTTTTTTAAAATGGTCTAGTTTCCGCATAGCGTGTGAATAAAAAAAAAAAAAAAAAATTATACGGTAATTAAGGATAAATATGGGTACAGTTTTAGGGGCGTTACAATTATGGTATCAGAGCCCCCGGGTTTTAAAATCGGTTCTGTAGACTGCTCGACTGCACAGCCACTACGCGGACATTCTTCATCAACTGTAAGTACCTTTATAGCTTTATTTGATTTTTAGTTTCTTAGAATATTTGTTTAACTTTTATAGGAGTTTCATAATTATGGTGCGTCCACGAAACGACCGAGACGACCGCGACGATACGATTGACACGCTCAAGGACTTTATCGCTCAGCAGTCTCAGCATATGGAGTGTCAGGCTGAGCAGATGGCTAGACAGTCTGAGCAGCTGGGTACTTTTATTAATCGTGATGGCGCTAGAGCTCAGGAGGCGGTTACTCAGGGCAATAGGGGAATGGAGAGATTTCAGAAGCTTCAGCCCCCTATCTTTACCGGACAGTCTACGGACCCCTCTTCAGCCGAGGAGTGGGTTCGCACTATGGAGGACATGCTGGCGTATGCTAGCATAGATGATGGAGAGAAGGTTGCACTGGTGACCTATCATTTAGCACTTGACGCCCGGTTTTGGTGGGATTCCATCAAGACGACTACCGATGTGACTATTATGGGCTGGGAGAGATTCAGAGAGTTATTCTACGACAAATATTTCAGCCATACCGTACGAGAGGCGAAGATGGTTGAATTTATGCAGTTACGGCAGATTGGTTCTATTGCCGAGTATGTGAGGAGGTTTGAGGCGCTTTCTCGATTTGCACCACGGCAGGTCAGCGTCAACGAGGATAAGGTGCGTCGGTTTTTATAGGGACTTAGCCAGGAGTTCCGGATGCGCCTTACGATATCAGGGGTACGTGGTGTATCCTATGACGACATTGTGGCTAGAGCTCTTGATATTGAGGCAGTAGATCAGAGTTCTGTCAAGCCGAGGGAGCCAGCTAAGGGCTTCTTCCGAGAGATACGTCCTCAGTCTCTTAACCGAGGTTGGCAGCCTAGAGCGCAGCCACAGCCCCAGCAGCAGCCACAGAGAGGTGTGAAGAGACCTCTTGAGGGAGGTAACGACAGGGGAAAGGGAAAGCAAGTGCAGGGTGCTTCTCAGGCACCTATTTGTCCTAAATGCCAGAGAGAGCACGCTGGCCCGTGTAGATTGGGTATGAACGTATGCTATCGATGTGGTGATGCAGGCCATTTTGTGAAAGACTGCCCAAGGCCCGGCCGAGATCAGTTGGGCGGAGATCAGAGGAGAGTTGTGCCCAGGATCTTCGCTTTTATCGAGCCTGGAGATGTTGATAACGAGGATCAGCCTGCCGTGATAGCAGGTACTATATTGGTTACTGGTGTTCCGGTATTTTCTTTATTAGACACGGGGGCTACGCATTCTTTTATTTCCACCGCTTGTGTATCGAGATTGAGGCTTGCGCCTGAGTTAGCAGAATGCGAGTATAGTGTGATGCTACCTTCAGGAGAGCGTATGCAGTCCGGTCGCGTAGTCCAGGGCAGCATTATCTCGATTGGGGACCGTACTCTCTATGCTCGCCTTATTGTTATGGGCATTGAGCACTATGATCTCATCTTAGGGATGGACTGGCTATCGCAGCACTTCGCCACCATCGACTGTCGATCCGGGATTGTCACTTTTCGACCTCCGGGTAAAGCTGAGTTTTCTTATCAGGCGATGAGCAGATTTAGTAGCTCGCCTATCTCTTATTCCATGATGGTCAACGAGCAGTTTAAAGGTGCGTGCTCTATTTATTTGGCCTCTGTCTTTGATTGTCAGTTGCTCAGCGGATCGAAGCCGAACGACATTCCTATTGTCAGAGAGTTCTCTGAGATCTTTCTTGATGATCTTCCCGGGTTACCCCCAGACCGGGAGATTGAGTTCACTATTGACGTATATCCTAACTCCACGCCGAGGTTTAAAAACCCGTATCGACTGGCACCAGCTGAGTTGAGAGAGCTGAGGACTCAGCTGGATGAGCTGTTAGAGAAGGGGTTTATTCGACCCAGTGTTTCACCCTGGGGTGCTCCTGTTCTATTCGTCAAGAAGAAAGATGGGACCCTCAGGATGTGCATTGATTACAGGGAGCTGAATAAGCTCACGGTGAAGAACAAGTATCCACTGCCCCGGATTGACGACTTATTTGATCAGCTACAGGGTGCCCGAGTATTTTCCAGGATTGACCTGCGCTCGGGTTATTATCAGCTGAAGGTCCGGGGAGATGATATTCAGAAGACGGCTTTCCGAACGAGGTATGGGCATTATGAGTTCCTTGTCATGTCTTTTGGACTTACTAATGCCCCTGCAGCGTTCATGGATCTGATGAACCGTGTCTTCAAGGAGTATCTGGACAAGTTCGTGGTGGTTTTCATCGACGATATCCTGATCTACTCTAAGACAAAGGAAGAACACGAGGAGCATCTGAGGATTGTTCTGAGGACCCTATGTCAGCACCAGCTGTACCCAAAGTTTTCGAAGTGCGAGTTCTGGCTTGACAGGGTGAGCTTCCTTGGCCATATCATATCACAGGACGGAGTTTCTGTGGATCCGAGCAAGATTCAGGTGGTCAGAGATTGGCCACAGCCGAAGAACGTACGTGAGGTGCGTGGATTTCTCGGATTGGCCGGTTATTATCGGAAGTTTATAGAGGGATTCTCGAAGATCGCACTTCCTCTTTCTCGTTTGACTCGGAAGAACGAGAGATTTGTATGGTCGTCTGCTTGTGATAGTAGTTTTATGGAGCTAAAGCAGAGATTGACCACCACTCCAGTACTGGCGTTACCTGTTGAAGGTGTCAGATACAGTGTTTATTGTGATGCATCGGGAGTGGGACTCGGTTGTGTGTTGATGCAGGAGGGGAGAGTTATTTCATATGCTTCTCGGCAGTTGAAGCCGTACGAGCAAAATTACCCTACGCACGACCTTGAGTTAGCAGCTGTGGTCTTCGCACTGAAGATATGGAGACATTATTTATATGGGCAGCAGTGCGAGATATTTTCTGACCACAAGAGCCTGAAGTACCTATTTACGCAGAAGGAGCTGAACATGCGACAGAGACGATGGCTTGAGTTCGTCAAAGACTATGATTTTGACATCAAGTACCATCCAGGGAAGGCGAACAAGGTTGCTGATGCATTGAGTAGAGTGCCTTCTGCGAGTCAGCCTTCACTTGCAGCGATGTCAGTTACGCTGCGGTCTGAGATTGAGAGGTTTGACGTGGAGATAGTGGCAGAGTTGTCCAGTATGCTCACCAACATTTCTCTCAGGCCGACTATTCTGGATCGTATACGTGAGGCTCAGCAGAGTGATTCGGAGTGTATGGAGCTTCGATCCAGCATGACATTGGGAGACTCGTCGGATTTCCATTTATCAGAGGACGGTATTCTGAAGTTCAGGCATAGGTGGTACGTGCCAAGCGACGAGGATCTGAAGAAGGACATATTGGCCGAGGCACATTCTTCGGCATATTCTGTGCACCCGGGAAGTACTAAGATGTACCGGGATTTGAAACAACACTTTTGGTGGCCGAACATGAAGAGGGAGGTTGCCAAGTACGTTGAGACCTGCCTAGTATGTCAGCAGGTGAAAGCAGAGCATCAGAAACCGGCCGGAGCGTTATTGCCACTGCCGATTCTGGAGTGGAAGTGGGAGCAGATCTCCATGGACTTTATTGTGGGACTCCCGAGGACTACGAGAGGCCATGACGGCATTTGGGTTATAGTGGACCGGTTGACAAAGTCGGCCCACTTCTTATCTGTGAGGATGACATCGTCTATGGATCAGCTCGCCGAGCTTTATGTGCAGGAGATTGTCAGACTGCACGGAGTGCCAGTTTCTATTGTCTCAGACAGAGATCCGAGATTCACATCGAAGTTCTGGAAGAGTTTACACAGAGCTATGGGGACTCAGCTTAATTTCAGCACAGCGTTTCATCCTCAGACTGATGGACAGACAGAGAGGACGAATCAGATTCTTGAGGATATGCTTAGAGCATGTGTGCTGGAGTTTCAGGGATCGTGGAGCAGATATTTGCCACTGATCGAGTTCTCTTATAATAACAGCTTCCAGGCTACCATTGGCATGGCTCCATATGAGGCGCTGTATGGTCGGAAGTGTAGATCTCCGTTGTATTGGGACGAGGTTGGCGAGGCCAGCATCGTTGGTCCTGAGATTCTACAGCAGACGGCAGAGAAGATTGCCATTATTCGACAGCGTATAGAGGTAGCTCAGAGCAGGCAGAAGAGCTATGCTGACACCAGACGGAGAGAGCTAGAGTTCGAGGAAGGCGATGAGGTTTATTTGAAAGTTTCTCCGTTCAAAGGCGTGGCGAGATTCGGAAGGAGGGGTAAGTTGAACCCTCGTTATGTGGGACCCTTTCCTATTCTGAAGAGGATCGGGAAGTTGGCGTATAGACTGCAGCTTCCAGCTTCTATGGAGGGTATCCACGACGTGTTTCATGTATCTATGCTTCGGAAGTGCTTGCGCGACCCGTCGCATATCGTGGAGGCTACAGAGATCGAGGTACAGCCTACCTTGAGCTATGAGGTGAGGCCGGTACGTATTTTGGAGACTTCCATCAAGATTTTGCGCAACAAAGAGATTCCGCTAGTCAAAGTCCTATGGCGGAACCACGAGGTGGAAGAGGCTACATGGGAGCGACAGCAGGATATGATGACTAGTTATCCTGATCTATTTGTATGATTTAATTTTGTGGACAAAATTCTGAATAAGGAGGGTAGAATGTAATATCCGGCTTGTACGGATTACAGATATAATATATTATATTCATATTTTATTATAAAATGGCATTTTGGTAAATATGTCAAATCAGGACCGTTTCACGAAAAGAAAGCGTCATTACGATCCTAACGATTAATAGGAATTTTAAGGAAATTATGGAAATTTTCGGAGATTAAACGCTATATTCCGAGTAATTACCTTTATCGTAATGTAAATGACGTTTTAATAAAAATGGTAAACGAGGTCCGAATTGCGAACGGACAGTTTTGTTAAATCCCGAATAACAAATTTGACTTATTAGGGAAGTATGAAGATTTGGTGAAAATGAGTAGCTAGACGATTAACGAACCGAAGGACGAAATCAATATAAAAACTAAAGAAGGGCAAAAAGGTAATTCGTCAAGTTAATATTTTTATAAAAATCAACTTTTCTTCAGTCAGCAGAACACTTCTGCGATTTCATTTCTGTTTTCTCTTTTCTCTCTCGCGAACCCTCACTGCCCGCTGACGAATCCTCCACGCCGAGCTCCGATTTGAGTCCCGTTCGATCCGCTTCCTTCACGTTTCTTCCTCCAATCGACGTTCTAGGTATGTCTCTATAGTTTTAGAACGTTAGATTTCGAATTTCGTAACGTTTAAATAATTAGGGTTTCGTTTAGGTTTCGATAAAAATGTCGATTTAGGATCCGAAATTTATAAGTTTGATTATGATTGACGATATAAAGGACATATTGACGTTATTGGACGAAATTAAATCAATTGGTGAAAATGTTAAAAATTGAGAAATTTAGGGTTTACGGAAAAGCGCGTGAATCGAGAATTTGAGTGCCGAGCGCTTGATTTCTCGAATAATTAGCCCAAAGAATCGGATTAGAACGTTAGGAAGTTTCCTTAGTTAAGGTTTTGTAAATTTGGACAATCGATAGCTTAAACTCGTTTTAACGTCGATATTATGTTTTGATTCAGACAAACAGCGCTCGTGGACGGAGCTTGAACTGCTTTGGACACGAGGTAAGTTCTCGTGATTCTTCTTTGGCCGATTGGCCTACACCGTACGTCGAATGTCGTCTCGAGGAGTTTTGGAGATGCCCTTAGTTAGTTTTGCTCGGTTTGGGTAGCTAGGTCTTAGGAGTTTATAATTTATGCTTTTACAGTTTTGATGGTACATGTTATTATTGCTTGTTTACTTTATGATAGAGAACTGTTCACGCATTCACTTGATTTTAAAGAAAAGCATGAAAATGAACTTCCGCACAGAGTTTTTAAAGATAAGTAAAGTATAGCAGGGGCCGAAAGGCATACAGGCCGAAAGGCATACAGGCCGAAAGGCATACAGGCCGAAAGGCATACAGGCCGAAAGGCATACAGGCCGAAAGGCATACAGGCCGAAAGGCACAGAGGCCGAAAGGCATACAGGCCGAAAGGCATACAGGCCGAAAGGCATACAGGCCGAAAGGCATACAGGCCGAAAGGCACAGAGGCCGAAAGGCATACAGGCCGAAAGGCACAGAGGCCGAAAGGCATACAGGCCGAAAGGCATACAGGCCGAAAGGCACAGAGGCCGAAAGGCACAGAGGCCGAAAGGCACAGAGGCCGAAAGGCATACAGGCCGAAAGGCACAGAGGCCGAAAGGCATACAGGCCGAAAGGCACAGAGGCCGAAAGGCATACAGGCCGAAAGGCACAGAGGCCGAAAGGCATACAGGCCGAAAGGCATACAGGCCGAAAGGCATACAGGCCGAAAGGCATACAGGCCGAAAGGCACAGAGGCCGAAAGGCATACAGGCCGAAAGGCATACAGGCCGAAAGGCACAGAGGCCGAAAGGCATACAGGCCGAAAGGCACAGAGGCCGAAAGGCGCACAGGTCACGCGAGGTGGGGCTCAGGCACGGCTGTACGTGTTGTAAGCGTGCACCCCCCGCTTCTAGCTGGAAAGAGTAGTCCGCCCGCTGGATGAGCTCTCTCTGGTTAGAGGGATAGGATCTCGGTGGCACCCATAGAGCATTGCATAGAAAGATAAAATAAAGCATGATTTAATGAATTCATAGCACAGCATGCATAGCATTTACGTAGAGCTTACTGGGATTTTATCTCATAGTGTATATTGTGCGGTGTAGGTGACATAGACTTCGAGGTACCAGGTGAGGACGATGTCCCTCCACCTGAGGCATGATTCAGTTGACGGAGGATGGCTGCGGTGGTGTGCTGGCGCAGTCGAGGCTTAACCGACCCGTGGGAAGTATGTACAGAGTTTTGAGGGTTGTTGGGATATTTTGGGCTGATAACTTTATAGACATTATAGGATAATTGATAGAATATGTATAGGATGCTTATCGTTTTGAGATTCTGGAACTGTTTGGTTTTAATTGTATTTAACGTTATATAGAAATGTTTTGACACGTTTTAGGATGTTACGGATAGTCTCGGTTTTTAGATACATCCACGCAGTTGGATTTCGCAAAGTCCGCTGAGATTGGGTTGAATTTAGAAAGTTTTGGTTGAGTTTAATTTCTAATTTGATTGCTGTATTTGGTGATAAAAGGCATTAGATATAGGAAGTTTACTCTCTGGAATTCGATTTCCAGAGAGTATTGGTTGAAAATTTTTAAGTGTTCTGCTCTCAGGATTCCAGAGAGCAATTGTGAAGGAAAAGCTGAGGGCAATCAAAGAAGGCATAGGATCGCTGCAAGGGGTACAGCGATCGATCTCTGCAGCAATGCAGAGATCGATCGCTGGCAGCTGAATGGCTGCCAGCGATCAAGCGCTGGCAACAAGGGGAGCTGCCAGCGACTGATCGCTAGCAGCAAGGAGCTGCCAGCGACTGGTCGCTGGCAGTATGCCAGCGCCCGATCGCTGGGCAGACATGCTGCTCAGCGATCGTGCGCTGAGACTGGTCGCTGGTCAGCGACCAGTCGCTGGTCAGCGACCAGTCGCTGCTTCTTCTCCCTGGCCGAATTACAATATTGCCCTCCCAATGTTTTAGTTTGTTTTATTTAACTTAATTGATTTAAAAGGTTTAATTTAATTGTTTTAGATCATAGTTTAATTAATAGATTTAATTGTTTGATACAGTATAACTTTAAATGGTCTTTTTTTAAAATGGTCTAGTTTCCGCATAGCGTGTGAATAAAAAAAAAAAAAAATTATACGGTAATTAAGGATAAATATGGGTACAGTTTTAGGGGCGTTACATGCACTATGTTTCCACCAAATCAAACCGTGTAGAAAGTTGAAATATCCAGCTTGTGAGAACTGAGAAGGAAGGCATGGATAGTCTCGACAAAATAAATAAAATTTTGAATTTGGTGGCAAGGTTAGTTTTCTTCCGAGTTTCTAGCTTCTGGGTTTTGATCGGTGCTTCATTTAGTGATCTGGGTTTACTTGCATTTCACGATTTCAGTACCGAGTTTCTACATTTTAGGTGTTTTTGTAGAGTTGTGATTCTGGGTTTTCGCCATTTCTGCTAAACATGGAGTTTGACGATCTGATTGATTAAGATTTTTTAGGTTTAAGCTTATGGGTTCTTACTCAGAGGTTCTTCTATTGTAGCATTTTAGTTTTTTTGTCAGAATTGCTTGTTTGTTGCTGGAGAATCTCCCACATTTTTCTGTAGTAAATTGCCCATTTTCGTTACCAGAGAGAAACGAGTGTGAAGGGAGAAGAAGGCAGTGGCATTTCAGGAAGAAAAATTAGATATGAAAAAAATGTGACTTTTTAACTGAAAATGTAACGGTAGGGGCCGTATTGCCCATTATGAATACATTAAGGTTGTTCTTGCCCATTATCCAAGTTTGTGGTATAAATTGCTCATTTCACCTAGTTGTATGGGCCAAATTGCACTTTACCCTTAAATTATCTTCAGAGAACAAGTCAACCTTTGTCGTTTATGTTTTGTTAAATGCACTCGCGGTCGCTTGCATTTTAAGTGCTGGCGATCGCGTTTAAGCGAAGGCAACCTCCGTAATTGGTCTCTTTTAGGCCGCGATCATCCTCTTTTTTTTTTTTTTGAAGAAAGTTGCAAAAAAATGGAGAATTTATTATATGGATCCAGATCGGCAATTTCTGTTTTCATACAAATGCAGAGGGCAAAGATCGAACTTGTGAGTGTACTTTGGGCACTAAGTAAAGTAGACTTTCTTCTGGAGGATAATCCATCCATTGATGTGTTTTTGTCAAATATTTATGCAAAGTACAAATCAAATGTACTTAACAAAACATAAACAACGAGGGTTTGTTTGTTGTCTAGAGATAGTTTAAGAGTTAATTTGTACTTAAGAGTTAATTTGTACATAAATATAATTTAGGGGACTGCTTGTCCGAAGTTTTTTTTTAACTTTTCCTTATTTGTCATTAAATTTATTCATGAAAAATACGATAAATTATTTGAATATGAAATTGAAAAATCGAAATCACCTGTGCGGCTCTCTCTCAAGATCATTCTTCCATCTCTCTCCTTCCTTTCTACTGCACTCCCTCTAGAAGCTTATCTTCTTCGTCTGCACATTAGTTAAGCTTTTAGAAGATTATGTTAGATGTGTATTTAGGGCGAAGAAGAAAACGAAAGAGAAGAGAAGAAGACGAAGGAGAAGAACTCTCTCAATCGGAGTTCTGTCAATTTTTCATTAATTAATCATAAAGAGAATACATAGATCTTTTGATAGAAATGAGGAGAAGACAGGAATTACAGTGAACCCGGTTTGGGTCGGGTTGGTTCAACATCCCCCCTCAAATGCACGGGGCGAGGAAGAACCGTGAGTTTGGTACGGAGTTCCTAAAAACGGGCAGCCATCAATGGTTTTGTTAAACAGTCAGCAAGTTGATTTGTAGAAGGTGCGTAAACAAGACTCAAGGAGCCATTTTTGACTTTTTTCCAGACAAAATGTTGATCAATTTCCACATGTTTTGGCTGGGCGTGAAGAACCGGATTTGAGGTGAGTCTGAGAGTGCTGATATTATCACAGCATATAATAGGGGAAGACTGGGAAGAGAGGCGCAGCTCACTGAGTAAGGACTGAAGTGCCATTGGCCAGAGCACGATATTTGGACTCGGTATTGGATCGAGAGACAACTCGTTGTTTGGAGGATGACCAGGAAATCAAATTATGACCGAGAAAGATACAATAGCCGCTGGTGCTATGATGATCATCAGGGCACGAGGCCCATTCAGCATCAGTGTAGCCAAATAGAGCATGAGCAGAGTTGTGGTGAAGATGAAGTCCCAAATGAGCAGTACCCTTGAGATATCTAAGAACTCGTTTGACAGCTTGCATGTGGAGATCCTAGCAGCATGCATGAATTGACAGAGTTTGTTAACAGCAAAAGAAATATCCGGCCGCGTGAGGGTGTAGTACTGAAGCGCACCTAAAATATTGCGATATTCGGTTAAATCAGATAACGGTTGATCAACATGAATAGAGAGTGGCGGAAGAGCAAGGGGAGTGAGATGAGGTTTCGAATCCAGCATTCCCGTTTTGAGCAGTAGATCCCGAATATACTTGGTTTGACAGAGATGTAGACCGGTTGGGTGATAATGAACCTCGACCCCCAAAAAAAAGTAATGTGCCAAGATCCTTGATGGCGAACAACTGAGAAAGATGTTGGATCAATTCAGAAATGAGATTCGCAGACGACCCTGTCACAATGATATCATCCACATATACTAGAACCACAATAATATTGGAGATAGTATGAAGGATGAACATAGATGTATCAGCTTGGAATCTATGAAACCCCAATTAAGGAGAGCCATACTTAGCTTGAGAAACCATGCACGGGGTGACTGCTTCAGACCATACAGGGAATGGTGAAGTATGCATACATAATCAGGATAGTCGGGATCAACGAAACCCTGAGGTTGTTGCATATAGACATCCTCAAGCAGATCTGTAACGCCCGGGTTTTTCGGGTTCCTGCTCTTAAGGGTATTTTTGTAAAATAGCAAATTGAGGTCATTACACGAGCGGAAAGTTTTGTTAGAATCCTAGTGATTGACTATGAGGGTTAGGGAAATAAAGGAATCTTCGAGGAATTCAAACCTATAACGCCCGAGTTGCCGATTTTCCACCGTCTAGTGTTTCTAATTCGTATAAATAGTTAGTTGAGTCCGTTTTGCGAGCGGGAAATTTTATTGGAACCCCAATGATTTATGAGGAATTTTAGTGGGTTAATAATATTTTGGAGTAAACCAAATCATAGGTTATTAAATGGAATTATGTAAAAGAATAATAAGAAGGGCGTTACGGTAATTTGCTAGCAAAATATTAATTAAAACCTAAAACCTTCAAGTTATCTCTCATTTTCTCACGATCTCCCTCTCTCCCTAGCGGCTTGCTCTCCCTTCTCCTCTCCCACGATTCTTCCCTCCTCCAATCCACCTCCTAGCCGATTCTTCTTCTGTTTTCTTCAACGTTCAAAGCTCCAGGTAAGATTTCTAATCTTTGGATAGGTTTAGTTTCGTTTTTAGGGATTGTTATTTATTATGATTTCTATTAGAAGTTGTTGGGGGTTATAGGTTTTGTTGGAAATCGATAGTGTTGCGTGTTTATACTCATTGATGATACATTTATTGCTATTGGAGTAGTTAGGATAAATTATTGGTGGAGTTATTGAATTTGTGGCGGTTGGGAGGAGTAAGTGTTATTAATATTAGGTTAGTTTTGTTTATGCACACCAAATGTTCGATAAAATGCCCGAATGAGATTAGTTGAATTTCTAGGAAGTTTCCTTAGCTAGGATTTTACTAGTTTTGAGTTTGAATTATTTAGGATTGATCCTTAACATTGGAATATGAAATGTATTAGGTGAGAAGAGCTTAAAGGTGAGGTGCACGGCTCGCAAAGGACGCCAGGTAAGTGAGTGTGTTAGGATTTTTCCGGCCACTAGGGCCCTACATCACAAGGATACTAGGGAGGTTTGTTTGGGTAATTGTTTGATAATTATGATTTGTCGTATGCTATGTTAAGATGAACTTGAGTAGAGTAATGTTATGTTACATGATGTATTGCTCGTTCTTATAGTATGTCATTTCTATGTGAATCCATGTCCACGCATCATGTGCACGTTTTATATGATTAAGATAATAATATGAAAAGTATATGTAAGCATGATTAAGTATGGAACGGGGTGAATTGGCCACGATTATGTTCTCAAGATGTTAGTAGGGTTCGCAGATCCTTCCGCTGGTGGGGGCCGGACTGACAGGAAGGCTTGCGGATCCTCTCGCTGGTGGGGGCCAGACTAGTCGTTACTGTTATTGTTCGTTTGGACCACGATTATGATTCCCTTGCCCTTTCTCCCCGTGTCCACCCTTAATTCATACCAAGTAAATGATGGTAGGATTATGACCACGAATACGAACATGTTTATATGAAGCATGTATTCATGAGCATCTATATATGTATGTTGCACTCCTTACTAAGCATTAGACTTATAGTTTGAACCTTATGATGTAGGTGACGAATTGGAAGGTGAGGATGTCGATCTAAGTGATAATGTCTAAGAAGGTTGTTGGATGGTACTCATGGCGGTGTTTTGTGGTTGGCGGCGATTGACTCGTGGTTGGTGCTCCTAGCAAGATTGGTAAAAGTTTACGTTATAGGAGTTTAAGTAAAAGAATTTCATAGGACTTTCGTGTGATGACTAGTTTTGAAATGATTGGCGTCTTTTCTTGTTTTGAAGAGGATTTTACGACTAAGGGATTTTCGTCGCTTTGACTTCCGCTACGGTTTACTCGTTTTGTTTCGCATGATTTCTTTTGATGAATGAAATAGAGATTTAAAGTGCTCGTTGAATGATTTAATTTGAGTTTTGATCGATGAATTTAAGAGTAATTGGGATGAGTCTTTTGTATGATGTTTTGGTGTGGGTGAAGTTTTGTTTTAGGATAATTTATATTTCGGCCAGAGGGGGTGCCGATCGGTCGGCGGAGGTCGCGATCGATCGGCAGGTTGGTTCAATTTTATTTTAGATATCTAGAGAAGGTGCTGATCAATCGGCTGTTTGCGCGATCAATCGGCTGTGTTGATTTCGTGGGGCGATCGATCGCTCAAATTATGAGCGATCGATCGGCTGAATTTGTTTGGTGGGGGGCGATCAATTGGCCAGGGAGCTGGCGATCGATCGGCTATGCTGTTTTGGTGGGGCGATCGATCGATCAAGAATGAGCGATCGATCGGCTCTTGTGTTTGACCATTCTGTCTGTAACAACCCGGCCCACGTACATCGAGGGTTTACACCGAGCTGTGCGGCCCACGTACATCGAGGGTTTACACCGCCACATGGCAGCCACATAGGCCCATCACGTGTACTCACAGAACTTTCCCCTCCCTGTAGGTTATTTTTGCTTTCCTCCCCACTCGAACCCAAGATCTCAGGGTTAAGTACCTGGGCTACAAGTGAGGAGTACCACTTGAGCTACTTGCAGCGACTGATCGCTGCAGTGCTGCACATTTGCAGCGCTCGATCGCTGCAATGTGCAGCGATCGAGCGCCCCTCTCCCCTGTCGCAGCAATTGTCGATTCTGCCCTCCCTTTAATTGTTTTATTTTAATTGTTAATTGATTTTAAGTTTAGAAATGGTTTGTTTTAAATGGTTATAAAAGTTAGATTTTAATTCCGATTTCGATTCTGGTTTCGATTTCGGTTTAGGTTCCGCCTAGAGTTTAATTAAAGATATTAGGTTAAAAAAAAAATATGGTACGGATATTGGGTACAGTATTAGGGTCGTGACACTGCCCCTTTTCTTTCTCTTAATTTCGAGCATGTCCTCCTTCAATTTTTCTCTTTAAAATCTTGTAAATGTTAAGTTACTCCCAAGTGATTTCAAATGAGTTTCACACATGGTTCTCAATCGTTTTATTAAGATTTCTTTCAAATAGATTTTCCTTGGTTTTATGTTTGAAAAATAAATAAATACAAGTAAAGAATAAGAATACGAACACGATTATGTAAGTCGTGGCCCGTTGGGTTTCGGGTCGTGACAACTGTGGTATCAGAGCACCCGGGTTTTAAAATCGGTTATGTAGACTGCCTTCCAGCACAAATCGCCGCATGTGTACACTCCAACAACTGTTGTTTACGTTCATGTTCATGTTGGATTTAAGTGATTTAAATAGATATTACTTTAGTGTGAAATAAGTATTGATTGTAATTATTATTTTGTTGTTAGATCATAAGTTCATAGGATTATTGTTATTAAATAGTATGTAGAAAGTACTTAGAATTATTATCCTTTGGTCAAGGAAAAATTAAGGGATATTTAGGTTAGCTCATGGATAAAATGATGACCCCTAATAATAGGTACGCCCATGGTATATATGTGTATGCAATACAAAGAAAATTTACTAAGATATTGCCAGAATGTAGGATAGGTACAAACTGATATCCCGAGGTAACGAATAAGGTTATATGGCCTAGGACTACTCGATGTAATAAGGAAGCTAAACGAAAGTCTTCCCAAGGGTTTACTCTTATGGGGTTTGGGGCCGCTTATCAATCTACGGGGATATTAGGTACGACGTTATTTAGGAATTGGAGGATTGTGTCAGAATACTTAAGGGAGAGTGATTACAGGAGAAGCTAAGGGAAAGAAGGGCGTTGTAACACATTTTATGGTATGGTGAGACGGTTTAAAAGTGGGTGAAGTAATTATCTAATATTTGTCTTTTATTGAAGCTGTGAGTACTCTCTAATAGCTAAAGTTGGAGGTCTTTATAAGGAATTGGACGGTTAGAGTTAATCTTTACTTAAGAGGATAGACTTTAAGGGATAGGAGATGTAAAAACAAAAGTGCATGCTCATGTATGGGAGATTAATGACAGAGCTTTTTCTACCGGGGAGATATCGACAATGAGACTTGATTTAGCAAATTATGAAGACATAGGTCCCTAGAAGTGTACATCCTAGTAGGTGTATGGTCGACTAGAGAAAGGTTGACAATCTGGCAGTTAAATGTTATTTGGGCAAGGAAAGTGCGAGCGTTACGTTCTGTTGCGATGAATGGTGAACCCTTAAGATTTTGTTACTATTGGAGGGATGTAAATTTACGGAATGTGAGATTTAAATAGTTAGAAAATGGATCCTAATCGATGAATTTGTGAGGTTTTACAATACGACGAAACAGATAGAGGTTTAAAACTCAACCATAAAATTATTAAGAGGTACTCTAGGTCATCAAAGTACAATTGGTATGTTTAAGTGAATGAGGGAATGTGGTTGAGACCCGGATATTTTAGATCCATATGGAGTTGAAGGTATCTAAGCGAAAGTTATATTCAAGAATTCAATTGGGTTAATTGTTGAGAGGATATGAGAAGTGGCTATGACTTTGGGAGTTTAGAGGGTGTGTTTAATCAATACCTAGTCGTGCATGTAAGATATAGGCGTTGCTTAGGCGTATTCGTATTCACCAATACCCGTAAAGAAAATAAAGAGATCAAATCAGAGTTGGAAAGTTATAAATTTTGAGGAAATTAAGGGACCAAAATTTTATGCAAGGTGATATCCAGGTTACTAGAATTGGCCTGTTCCCTAGGGTTGAGTACCGTCTTAGAAGACTAATCTATAAGGAACAATTATTAAATGTGCGAAAAGATTATGTCTGCCATGGTACAGAAAAGGGCTTAGGGAGGTTAAGGGTGATCACCAAGTAGTAGACGCGTCAGGCAATTGGTGCTACTTGATCGAGTGATATGGAAACAAAAATATAAGAGTTGGAAATAACTTAGAAACCGGGATGTATTATCTAATCAGAGAAGAGTTTAGCACCTTAAGTAAAAGTCATGTATAGGGGTTCTGATATGAGCCCGTAGTGAATACAGTTTAAGTTAAGAACCCCCAAGCATAAGGCTTATCTCCGGAATAGACGTAGAAACATCAATGTTCAAGGAACTAGGAGGGTGAACATTATTGATGAGATGTTTCTAAATTTTCAGATAATAGAATTGCAAGGTTTGGGGGTTTTAGAAGATCTGGATTAAGGGTGTAAACTTATCTACAACAAGTTTACTAACAAGTAGATCGTTGGATGAGTCGTTACAAGGGAACCAAGTAAGATATTTAGAACCTGACTAGAAGGAATGATAGGTAGCAGACTAGTTAATAACTTTCGAGGAAATCCTTGTGTGGTATTTGGTTTAAGTGTAGAGCATAATTTAATTAAATAAAGAGTTTAGATTGGAAGTTAGGCTCAAATTTTAGAGTCGTGTTAATTGAGGGATTTGTGGGTTATCGGATGAAGAGAGCGAGAACTTACACGAAGAACGTTCAAGTGCATAGGGAATAAGGTTAAGTTAGAAAAATTTCAAAGGTTCGACACGTATGTAACGAAGTCGAGGCCGAAAATTTTATAAACAGCTAAAGTAGGGTTGATGAACTTAAATGTGGGATGTAAATCGCAACTTGAGGACTGTTAGATCTTTAGAAAAATCGTTGGTCGGAAAATATGGATGTTAGTTTAAATAGGAGGTTCACACCATGGAATGTACGACCTCATACCGCCATGTAGTTTTTTATTCATGGGTAAGGAAGATAGAGACTATGCGGTGTAAGATGGAAGGATGGTTAGATAGATTTAGAATTTTGGACAGTGTTATGAGGGTAAACGAAGAGATTCATTAAGTTAAATGGAGAGTTAAAATAAGAAGGTTTCGACTCGTAATTAATGGGGTCTGAATTGAGACATATAAGCACCATTTAGGTTATTGAGTGAATAATTTAATGAATTAGTATAGACATAAGAGCTTGATAGCGTCTGATGGTAACCGAGGTAAAAGTTGGGCAAATCGAGCCTAGTGGACGTAATTTTGGGAGCTTAGAGGATACCTTTTAAGCGTAAATGGTAAATTTAAGTATTTAAAGCCCTAACTACGAGAATGACATTTGATTGACTAATGAAATGTAATAATTGCCCAAGGTACGTTGGTGTAAGAGAGGAAAATGATAAATTGAAAATGAGATGGTAGTGTAGAGAAAAGTTTGAAATGGAGGATTAGGGTAAGAAGGCCATGTATCAGGTCCTTAGTATTACAGAATTGATGAAGCTTTGAGGGTTTAAGTGAGGATTGGTCAGTTGAAGTCCATGAGCGTATGAGAAAATAAGCGACTTAGCGCATAATTAGGAGAAACTTAAAATTTTGGAGATGTAGGGGTCTGTCAATGCCCAATAGATGATTAAACCATACGGATATCGAGATTTGTACTGTGAGCTTAATTACGTAGGTAATGTAGAGGTGAATAGTTTGAGGATTTACCAAGTCGCAATTTTGAGGACAAAATTTAATTTAAGGAGGGAATGATGTAACGCTCGGGTTTTTCGGGTTCCTGCTCTTAAGGGTATTTTTGTAAAATAACAAATTGAGGTCATTACTCGAGCGAAAAGTTTTGTTAGAATCCTAGTGATTGACTATGAGGGTTAGGGAAATAAAGGAATCTTCGAGGAATTCAAACCTATAACGCCCGAGTTGCCGATTTTCCACCGTCTAGTGTTTTTAATTCGTATAAATAGTTAGTTGAGTCCGTTTTGCGAGTGAGAAATTTTATTGGAACCTCAAGAATTTATGAGAAATTTTAGTGGGTTAATAATATTTTGGAGTAAACCAAATCATAAGTTATTAAATGGAATTATGTAAAAGAATAATAGGAAGGGTGTTATGGTAATTTGTTAGCAAAATATTAATTAAAACCTAAAACCTTCAAGTTATCTCTCATTTTCTCACGATCTCCCTCTCTCCCTGGCGGCTTGCTCTCCCTTCTCCTCTCCCACGATTCTTCCCTCCTCCAATCCACCTCCTAGCCAATTCTTCTTCTGTTTTCTTCAACGTTTAAAGCTCTAGGTAAGATTTCTAATCTTTGGATAAGTTTAGTTTCGTTTTTAGGGATTGTTATTTATTATGATTTTTATTAGAAGTTGTTGGGGGTTATAGGTTTTGTTGGAAATCGATAGTGTTGCGTGTTTATACTCGTTGATGATACATTTATTGTTATTGGAGTAGTTAGGATAAACTATTGGTGGAGTTATTGAATTTGTGGCGGTTGGGAGGAGTAAGTGTTATTAATATTAGGTTAGTTTTGTTTATGCACACCAAGCGTTCGATAAAATGCCCGAATGAGATTAGTTGAATTTCTAGGAAGTTTCCTTAGCTAGGACTTTACTAGTTTTGAGTTTGGATTATTTAGGATTGATCCTTAACATTGGAATATAAAATGTCTTAGGTGAGAAGAGCTTAAAGGTGAGGTGCATGGCTCGCAAAGGACGCCAGGTAAGTGAGTGTGTTAGGATTTTTCCGGCCACTAGGGCCCTACATCACAAGGATACTAGGGAGGTTTGTTTGGGTAATTGTTTGATAATTATGACTTGTCGTATGCTATGTTAAGATGAACTTGAGTAGAGTAATGTTATGTTACATAATGTATTGCTCGTTCTTATAGTATGTCATTTTTATGTGAATCCATGTCCACGTATCATGTGCACGTTTTATATGATTAAGATAAGAATATGAAAAGTATATGTAGCATGATTAAGTATGGAACGGGGTGAATTGGCCATGATTATGTTCTCAAGATGTTAGTATGGTTCGCGAATCCTTCCGCTGGTGGGGGCCGGACTGGCAGGAAGGCTCGCCGATCCTCCCGTTGGTGGGGGCCGGGTTGTTACTGCACGATTAGTTTGCGGATCCTCCCACTAGTGGGGGCCGGACTAGTCGTTACTATTATTGTCCGTTTGGACCACGATTATGATTCCCTTGCTCTTTCTCCCCGTGTCCACCCTTAATTCATGCCAAGTAAATGATGAATAGGATTATGACCACAAATACGAACACGTTTATATGAAGCATGTATTCATGAGCATCTATATATGTATGTTGCACTCCTTACTAAGTATTAGGCTGATAGTTTGAACCTTATGATGTAGGTGACGAATTGGAAGGTGAGGATGTCGATCCAAGTGATAATGTCTAATAACGTTGCTGGATGGTACTCATGGCGGTGTTTTGTGGCTGGGTGGCGATTGACCCGTGGTTGGTGCTCCTAGCAAGATTGGTAAAAGTTTACGTTATAGGAGTTTAAGTAAAAAAATTTCGTAGGACTTTCGTGTGATGACTAGTTTTGAAATGATTGGCCTCTTTTCTTGTTTTGAAGAGAATTTTACGACTAAGGAATTTTCATCGTGTAACGACACCGGCCAGGAGTCGTCACGTGTTCATATTCTTTCATTAATTGTTTGCTTGACTTTTACTATTATTACATTAACTTACTATCTCTCAACAGATTTTCACATTTAACATATTTTTTTTTTAACTGGTAATAGAAACGCAGAACCATTAAGGAAGACGAACCCTCTCGTGCCCGACTTCCCACGCCTCGTCGGCTCAACCTTCACAGAGTCGAGCGACTAGACTCGGTCATTGGCTTCTTGAAAATTTCGGGAAAAGAGGAGGTGCCCTCAATTCTCTTAACATAATACCACACGGGTTTTGCATGGGTTGCATGCATTAACAACCCTCAGTAATTTAGTCGTCCGGTCATCACGTGCATTACGCGTGACTCGTTTAACATCGCCTAAAAGAAGACATCTTCCTGTAGGCACGTGGGCCTCGCGTGCTAAATTAAAATATCATCCGGTCGCTAAACGACAAAACACACTTTATATCTTCCGGTCGCTAATCGACAAAACACATTTTACATCTTCCGGTGACGTCATCCGAAGAAACCATCAAACAATTATTCTTTCGGCATCTGCCGATGACGTCAGCCGGAAGACTAAACCATCAAACAATTATTCTTTCGGCATCTGCCGATGACGTCAGCCGGAAGACTAAACCATCAAACAATTATTCTTTCGGCATCTGCCGATGACGTCAGCCGGAAGACTAAACCATCAAACAATTATTCTTTCGGCATCTGCGATGACGTCAGCCGGAAGACTAAACCATCAAACAATTATTCTTTCGGCATCTGCCGATGACGTCAGCCGGAAGACTAAACCATCAAACAATTATTCTTTCGGCATCTGCCGATGACGTCAGCCGGAAGACTAAACCATCAAACAATTATTCTTTCGGCATCTGCCGATGACGTCAGCCGGAAGACTAAACCATCAAACAATTATTCTTTCGGCATCTGCCGATGACGTCAGCCGGAAGACTAAACCATCAAACAATTATTCTTTCGGCATCTGCCGATGACGTCAGCCGGAAGACTAAACCATCAAACAATTATTCTTTCGGCATCTGCCGATGACGTCAGCCGGAAGACTAAACCATCAAACAATTATTCTTTCGGCATCTGCCGATGACGTCAGCCGGAAGACTAAACCATCAAACAATTATTCTTTCGGCATCTGCCGATGACGTCAGCCGGAAGACTAAACCATCAAACAATTATTCTTTCGGCATCTGCCGATGACGTCAGCCGGAAGACTAAACCATCAAACAATTATTCTTTCGGCATCTGCCGATGACGTCAGCCGGAAGACTAAACCATCAAACAATTATTCTTTCGGCATCTGCCGATGACGTCAGCCGGAAGACTAAACCATCAAACAATTATTCTTTCGGCATCTGCCGATGACGTCAGCCGGAAGACTAAACCATCAAACAATTATTCTTTCGGCATCTGCCGATGACGTCAGCCGGAAGACTAAACCATCAAACAATTATTCTTTCGGCATCTGCCGATGACGTCAGCCGGAAGACTAAACCATCAAAGGTGACCCGGAGACTATTTCTTCGCATCTGCCATGACGTCAGCCGGAAGACTACCTCTTCCAGCTTCGTCTTACGGTAGAGAACTCTAAATCATCAAATGACTCCTTCCAACAGAAAGAAAACACAACTCGTTCAAAATGCATATAGCGGAAGACTTAAGCAACAGACCATTTATAAATCTATATAATCATTCCCTGACTCAGTGATCCACTAGACAGTTTCAAAGCTCAACGTTTTAAAATAATCTCATCCTACTTAAACTACCATATTCTTTAACATACTGTAACATAAGAGTCTTAACCAGGGGTCATAAATCGCCTCTCCAGTCCCACACTGTCACCTGAGCATCCTCCAGCAACCTAGCCTTAAGCACCTCTTTGAACATAACATCCTCACCTGAACCTTCTTCACCTACACCATAGGTTTAACTATAAGCCTAATGCTTAGTAAGGAATGCATGCTGACAGATATACATGAGTACACAATTTAAAGAGACATAAGTTCATAAACCATTCTTCATTCACGATCATCTTTATCATTTACATAACATGTATTAAGGCAGGAGACGAGGGAGGAAGACAGGGGTACATAGTCATTTGCCTATCGCGGCAGTCATACATAATCATTTGCCTATCGCGGCAATCATGATACATCACTCGGCCTCCCCAGTGGGAGAATTCGCGAGCCATACATATCATTAACTCGGCCTCCACCAGTGGGAGACCAGTGGGAGAATTCGCGAGCCATACATATCATTAACTCGGCCTCCACCAGTGGGAGAATTCGCGAGCCATACATATCATTAACTCGGCCTCCACCAGTGGGAGAATTCGCGAGCCATACATATCATTAACTCGGCCTCCACCAGTGGGAGAATTCGCGAGCCATACATATCATTAACTCGGCCTCCACCAGTGGGAGAATTCGCGAGCCATACATATCATTAACTCGGCCTCCACCAGTGGGAGAATTCGCGAGCCATACATATCATTAACTCGGCCTCCACCAGTGGGAGAATTCGCGAGCCATACATATCATTAACTCGGCCTCCACCAGTGGGAGAATTCGCGAGCCATACATATCATTAACTCGGCCTCCACCAGTGGGAGAATTCGCGAGCCATACATATCATTAACTCGGCCTCCACCAGTGGGAGAATTCGCGAGCCATACATATCATTAACTCGGCCTCCACCAGTGGGAGAATTCGCGAGCCATACATATCATTAACTCGGCCTCCACCAGTGGGAGAATTCGCGAGCCATACATATCATTAACTCGGCCTCCACCAGTGGGAGAATTCGCGAGCCATACATATCATTAACTCGGCCTCCACCAGTGGGAGAATTCGCGAGCCATACATATCATTAACTCGGCCTCCACCAGTGGGAGAATTCGCGAGCCATACATATCATTAACTCGGCCTCCACCAGTGGGAGAATTCGCGAGCCATACATATCATTAACTCGGCCTCCACCAGTGGGAGAATTCGCGAGCCATACATATCATTAACTCGGCCTCCACCAGTGGGAGAATTCGCGAGCCATACATATCATTAACTCGGCCTCCACCAGTGGGAGAATTCGCGAGCCATACATATCATTAACTCGGCCTCCACCAGTGGGAGAATTCGCGAGTCATACATAACATAGTCTTCCCCGCTCTGCACTTAATCTTGGTTACATTTGCTTTTCATATTCTCAACTTAATCATAACAGGAACACAGTGCGTAGACATAAAGTTCATAGAGAGAAGTCATATCATGAGGACAAGTAAAACATCCTGTAACTTTACATTTACTTACACAACTTCTTCATATCGTAGAAATGACAAATCATAGTCAATAAGCTAACATCTCAGTGATTTCCTAATACCCTTGCGGTGTAGGGCCCTAGTGGCCGGAAATCTTAACACATTCACTTACCTGGATTCCTTAGCAATCCGAGCTTCTTTCCTTTAAACTTCTTCACCTAAAACATGTACATTACAGTAGTTAAAACAAAGTCCTAATAGTCCTAACCATAAACCATCCTAGGATCTAATAGCTAAAGTCATTCCGATTCCTCTGTTTGACACATTGCAGTCTGAAATCCGAAACTAGGTGGACAGGTTTTACCATTGGTTAAATCCGAGTTGGTTACTTAAAATGTTCAGAATCGATTCGGGATGACATTTCTACTCTCAGATTTTAAAAGGTCTTAAACTACTCGGCCACTGCTAAAAAAATCCGAACTCAGTGCCGAGCTGAAAACAGAGCTCTATTTACTAATGAATGACTACATTGTCCATTTCATACTTCGGGTGTGGATTTGCAGAGAAGAGCAAGCTCGAAACCAGCCGTCGGTAAGGGAAGTTCTGGTAGCCGAGAGCAAGAACTTGGGAGAGAAGAAATCGCCGAGAGGAAATGTCGGCTACAGTGGTAATAAATGAGGTTTAAGGTTTCCATTTCCTATTTATACTAAATCCATCGATTTTAATTACAAAACTGCCACCCAACCTAGTTTCACACAACTTGTAATAAATTTGTCTTAGCATTAAATTTTAAATCATAAAGGTTAAATAAGAGGGTGACAATGAAAATGGTCAGAAAATCACCTGGCCGAAATGTCGGGTGTTACACATCGCTTTGACTTCCGCTACGGTTTACTCGTTTTGTTTTGTATGATTTCTTTTGATGAATGGAATAGAGATTTACAGTGCTCGTTGAATGATTTAATTTGAGTTTTGATCGATGAATTTAAGAGTAATTGGGATGAGTCTGTTGTATGATGTTTTGGTGTGGGTGAAGTTTTGTTTTAGGGTAATTTATATTTCGGCCAGAGGGGGTGCCGATCGGTCGGCGGAGGTCGCGATCGATCGGCAGGTTGGTTCAATTTTATTTTAGATATCCAGAGAAGGTGCCGATCGATCGACTGTTTGCGCGATCGATCGGCTGTGTTGATTTCGTGGGGCGATCGATCGCTCAAATTATGAGCGATCGATCAGCTAAATTTGTTTGGTATAGGGCGATCGATCGGCCAGGGAGCAGGCGATTGATCGGCTATGCTGTTTTGTTGGGGCGATCGATCGGTCAAGAATGAGCGATCGATCGGCTCTTGCGTTTGAACCATTCTGCCCCTTTTCTTTCTCTTAATTCCGAGCATGGCCTCCTTCAATTTTTCTCTTTAAAATCTTGTAAATGTTAAGTTACTCCCAAGTGATTTCAAATGAGTTTCACACATAGTTATCAATCATTTTATTAAGATTTCTTTCAAATAGATTTTCCTTGGTTTTATGTACAAAAAATAAATAAATACGAGTAAAGAATAAGAACACGAACACGATTATGTAAGTCGCAGCCCGTTGGGTTTCGGGTCGTGACAAGATCACCATGAAGAAATGTATTCTGTACATATAGCTATTTGATGGGCCATTTAATGATAGGACTAAATGTCTCATGAAAGTCAAGGCCCTGTGTTTGTTCAAAACCTTTGGCAACTAAGCGAGCTTTGAAACGATCAATGGAGCCATAGGAGGATAGTTTTATCTGATAGACCCATTTGGAACCAATAATGCGAGAGTTGGGTGGTTTCGGAACTAGAGACCAAGTACCTTGAGATTGAAGAGCATCAAACTCATGTTGCATAGCTGGACGTCATTCGGTAAGATTGGACGCTTCCTTGAAAGAGGAGGGTTCACACAGTGTGTTACTTGCAATACTAAAGAAGATTTTCGGTTTGAAAATACCCGACTTGGAATGCGTAATCATTGGATGCTCATGCACAGTTGGAGGTTCGGTCAAGTGCAATACTTGGTCATGGGAAGAAGAAGATACGATGGATGGAGAAGGGAGGGAGGAAGTGACAGGTTGTGGGGGTGGGGAATGAATTGTGACAGGTGGAGGACAAGGATTAGGAGGGGTAGAGAGTAGAGGCAAAGAAGTAATGACAGGAACAGCAGGAGGTGGAGGTGGAGCGGTGGAGGTGGAGCAGGAGATGTGGTAGAAGTTAGGAAGGGAAAACTCAGTTCATGGAAGACGACATGGCGTGAGATATAGATTCGACCAGTGGTTGGCTAAAGACAGAGGTATCCTTTGTGTTGACTGCTATACCCTAGAAAAACACAAGGACTTGATCGGTATTCGAGTTTATGGGTGTTGTAAGGACGTAAAAACGGAAAGCATCGACAGCCGAACGTTCGAAGATGAGTGTAAGAGGGAACTTTGTTATACAAGACTTGGAAGGGGGACTTGTTGAGTAAAATCTTTGATGGAAGCTGATTAATTAAATAGACGGCGGTTTCAAAAGCAAAGGGCCAGTATTGTAGAGGCATGGAGGCGTAAGCAAGTAAAGTGAGGCCGGTTTCAACAATGTGGCGATTTTTTCGTTCAACACGGCCATTTTGTTGTGGGATATATGAACAAGAAATTTCATGAAAAATACTCTGCGAGGTGAAAAAATTTGAAAGAGATCGAAATTTACCACCCCAATCAAATCACACGCGTTTAATATGGACATTAAACTGAGTGTGAACCACTGTTTTAAAGAGAATGAACTTATCATAAGTTTCATCCTTAGAACAAAGAGGATAAAACCAAGTGAACCGAGAAAAATCATCAATAAAGAGTAAAAAGTATTTGACACCAGTGATGGAAGAAACCAAGGAAGGACCCCATAAGTCTGTGTGAATTAATTCAAAAGCAGTAGTAGCACGAGAAATAGATAATGAAAACGGTAACCTAAGAGATTTAGCTACTTGACAGGAAGTACAAAAATCCATACACTTAGAAGCAACAGAAATATTAGAACAAGCTAAAACATAGTTTACTACAGCAGAACCAGGGTGGCCCAATTGATGTGCCCAAGGCCCCGTCACCAATCAAGGTAAGTGCATTTATTAACAAGAACGAATTTATTAATGCATTTGCCTCTCATTTTGTAGGAGTTGAATATGTAAATGCTTCGATTGGAAGCATGAAGATAAAGAGAGAATTTGTCTTCCCTAAATTCAACTCATTGTAATATAATATTATGAGTGTTCTATTGGTTATTTTGTGTTTAATTTGGCAAACAATGACATTATTGTAAGGAATTATTAAAGCATGCATCCTTAGGCATTAGGAATTGTATGTTAAGTTAGATGGTGTTTGGAAGTTGGTTAAAGCAAAGAAAATGGAGAAAATCCAACTTGGGTCAAAGAATGGAGACAAGCCCAAAATTGGCCACACATAATGGCCCCTTTTTGCAAGCCCAAGCCCAACCCAACAACCAGCCCACCTTAGGTCTATAAATACATGGTTATTGGTGCTTGTAATGTTGTTGAATCTATGAGAATAACCTAATTTCGACTGAGTGCTTGGAGCTTGAAGACCGGTGAACGGTAAAGCTCGGTTCGGTCAAGAACCGAGGAGTTCTCTCCTTGACGCTTTCAAGCCCACGGTTGCTTGAATAGCTATTCTTCCCTCTCTTTTCAAAGTAGAATACACGAAGAAGGTGGCCATTAACCAGTTCCATTTGCTGTCATTCTTTCACGGAAGAGTGTATGCCGAAAGCTTACAAAATATTGCTTATCGGACAGCATCTGGTGTTCTTCTTGTAACTTTCGATTTACCCATCATTTGGACCTGAAAATTTAAGGACATAATCTTAACTCATATTCAAAGAACCCTTTAAAATGTCGTTGAATTTGGATATCGTTTGGTTGGTGAAATCTCTATTGGTATTTGCTGGTTTTTCTGTTTTTCTGTTTCTTTGCTAATCGGTTGTTGTGGGTAGAAACACGACCCCTTTGCAGGAGGAATCGTGTCATGTAGTATCAGAGCTTGGCTAGCTCCCTTAGGGTGCTGGAAACCAAGTTGGTTTGGTGCCCCAAACCCATTTGGTTGTCCAAAACCGATTGCACAAAACCAGGTCACTTGATTCATCTTTTGCAGTTTTGTATGTTTGTTTAGTTTTTCTTATTTTTCTTGATTTGTTTTCATTAAAGGCCACCCCTATCTTGTTTTAATCGAAGTTAGCAAACTTGAGCATGGGTTTTTAGCTTATTTTCTTCACCATATTCGTGCTGCAAATAGCTTCCTCTTTTGGTTAAACATTTGCTAACAACTTTTAGCACTTGCTGTTTTTATTTACTTTTTTGTATTGCCAATTGTGCTGCTGTTTTATCCCTTTTCCAGCCATCAAAAGAACATGTTCCCTTCATAAGTTTTAAAGTATAAATTCTAAATATTGTGATTGTCTTGTTGTTTGAGTTGGTTGCTCACGATTGGTGCTCATTTTGTAGCTAATGGACATGACCGATTGATGCACTACTTGAACACTCGATTTGTCCAAATTTTGGCCTCTATTTGTAATGCTTTTTTAGTATGCTTTATTTACGTTATTCTCTTGCTAATGAATGTTAACATATTGATATTTGATCTGTTTAAGATGGCATAAAAATTTGGGAATTAAGCTTGCTAAAAACCGAGAGTAAAAGTAAGCACAAAAGTGGTTTGTTGTAGTTATTGTTAGCCGATTAGCATGACACTTAATTCAAACTTTGCATTGAGCTAAATCAAATTTTCTTTTATTGAATGTTGCTGTTATTCCTTGCTAAGTATGAGTAAAGAGTTTGGTAAAAGATGTATGCAAATTGGTTATGAACTTGTCACAAAACCGAGGCCTAATATGCATCAAAATTGATTTTAGTGACTATCGATTGTTGTTTTATTTTCTCATTTTGTAATCTGTTTTTTCTGTATAAGTCCGAGCGTATTAATCATCTAGGCTTGAGTTAATTTAATCTTCAGCTGAAACATGTGTTCATTGTGGAGTGTTTGGCATTAAAATTCAAATTATATGCTGTTTTGGGCAAAAACAAAACACACTTTTGAAAAAACAGTTTTGTGTGTGCACAAATTTGGCAAAGTTGATGTTGATTGTTGGGACCACAATGCACTTTGCTGAAAATGAATGCTAGCCACGAAATTTATGCTGAATATTACCTTTCAAATTAGTGATTTGTTGCTAAAATATTGTTTAATACTTGGATGAATACCAAAGCATGAAAGTTGGCTTAAGTCTCAAAATCTTGCATGAAAATTACCTAAAACCGAGAATCAATTGGAGTTGTGATTTTTATTTTGCTTAGTTAACTTAATTTGCATGTCCCCTATAGTTTAAAGGAATAAATCATTTTCCTTTTTACTCCTTAGTAGTTATGTTATTTTTTGTCCCTATTATTCAAAAAAAAAAAAAAAAAGGCTGTGTGCTAGTTGTGTTTGGTGTGATATTGGATATTTTGTTCCTAGTAGTTTATGATTTTTCTTGAATTGTTGTGTTGACTATTTTTGGTTAATAGTTCTACTAGAAGAAGCTCTAGTACACCTTACCAAAAACCCTCTTATCCCCCATTGAGAGTACCAAAGCCCAAAAGAGTAGAGCCTAGTATGGAAAACCAGCTTAATGGGATAGTTAGAGAAGTCAACCAATGGAACCACCAAATTAAGGAGATAAACCGAGACCTTAGCACCATAGTGTCCACGATGAGATTAGACAAATTTAGGAAGCCACATGAACCTATGCTTAGGAGAAGATCTGATCCTCTAAGAAGATCAAACTTTAGAGCTTCACAAAACTATCATAAATTTGAGGAACCATTCATACATTATTTTAGAGGAACCTTGGGTAGAGAAGAATTTCTCTCTTGTGTAAAAGAGTTGAAGAATATTTTACCTTTGGAGAGTACTCGGAAAAGGGAAAGCTAAGGCTAGCTTCTAAGAAGCTAGTTGATTATGCTAGCCATTGGTGGAATAACCTCTTAACAAAAAGAGAGGAGAATGGTGAGGAAGAAATGTGCACTTGGAGAGCCATGAAAAGGCTTATGGAAAAGAAGTTTGCACCAAGGCCATTAGAGCAAAATCCATGATACAAACCAAACCTCCCAAGTCCTCGTCAAAAAGAGTATCACCCTTGGCCCACCTCAATATTGTGTGAGTCATCCCCTTCTCTAGCCAAGACTCAAATCAAATTTATTGAGGAAACCTTTAGTGAGGAGGATGAGGTTGTTTCCATTGAATTACCTATGGAAGAAAAGGATGAGGAAAAACTATTAGTTATGGAAGCATCTCTTAGAGAAGAGGAAGAGGAAGAGGATGAAGAAGAGATCATCTATCCAATGGAAGGACCATTACTTATGGATGATGAACAAAGGAAAAATCTAGGAGATAATATTATAGAACTTCTTCCACCAACCGAAATTATGGAAGATTTTGGAATCAAGGAGCTATTTGAGGAATCTTTTCTTGTGGTAGAAATTGAACCAATGGAAAAAGCCATTAAAACCTTTCAACCCCAAGTATTAGTATCCAAAACCAAGGAATTCCAAAATTTTAAGATTTTCAAGGATGTACTTTTGCTTGACCATTTTTATCCTATGGAGGATATTTTTACTAAGGACTTCATTGATCCAACTTATACTATTGAGGAGACCTTTTTGGTGAATTATGCATATATGTATATTCCTCATATTCGACAAGAGTCCCACTTAGTAAGTAAACCTTATTTAGATCTTTTCTTAAACCAAACGGAGAGTAAAGTTCATGTGTTAGAAAAGAATGGTTTTCCTATTATCCCTTCATGGCCTAATAAAGAAAGAAGCCTTTCTAGAACCTTAGGGCATCCTAGCATTATAGAACCAAACTTTAAGGATGAGCGGTCTAGCAAGAGGTTGAGTGACATCATACCCTTATTTATTCATCCAAATCATTTAATTACTTGGTTTTTTAGAATTGGATGGAATATAAATTATATTTTATTTTGTTTTAAATCTTTATGTTGGCATAATCTTATTGGGTATGTTATTAAAGAAAATTATGCCACCACACCTTGTTATACTTTATCTACTTGCTTCATTATAAATGTGGAAGATGAATATAAAAATATTTCTATGATGATGTTAATGTTTATGGTTAAGGACATATCTTTAATGCCTATTATTTTGTTGAGCTTTGAAACAATGGAAATTTATTGCATAATTATGACATGACATTGTGTTAGTAGATCCATAGAATTGATTGTATTCTTGAATGATATGAATCTAGTTCTTAAACTTAGAATTGTATGCTTCAAAACCATTTATCTTGAAAGAATAAAAATTAAGAGTAATATTATGAATGAATATTATATGTGCCCTTGCTTAAAAGAAGAAATGAAATTTCCACATTAGTTTTGCATGTGTATAGAGTCATTAACTTTTCGGATTCTAGATTCTAATTCGTTAACTAGAGTTACTACTTTTGAATTTAATAGTTATTATGATTCTTTTCCCTACCAAGTTGAAATTATTTCCTATATGTTGGAAAAGAATTGTTTATCTAATATAAGGTATGTGCCACCTAATAATCTACTTTGGTCGGTTATTTAAAATTGGTTGGGTAGAGATTACTTTAATTGTCTTCTTGAATGGATTTTTCGATATGATGCTTATAATTCCTCCTTGTTGAATTCTTTTAAAGATTATTTGAGAGATGATCCATTTTATGTATCACCTACTATTTTGTATGACTTGTTACATCAATTCTTGAAATATTATGATAGAATATCCATGAATTTACCTCTTATCTTGAAGATAGAACGTTTGTTCTTGTGGAAGCTAACCATGTTAAATTTTGAGCTTATTGATAATTCCATTAGCATGTTTCTAGTTTTCCACTTAGAATTTAATATCTTAAGGAGGTTAAATTTGAATGAATTGGAGGCACCCCTCATCTTCAACATTATACTAATGGGGGAATTGGCAAGAGAAATACTCTACCAAGCTTGACCTAACTCATGGCCAAATTTTCTTGCTAATGTAATCATCTTTTTTGAAGGCCACAATGATGTAGTCTACCATCTAATAATCACCTTTTCTTTTGATATGGGAAAAGCTAAGAGATGTATGAAAGCGCACCCTTTGGAATTGAGGACAAATCCTCAATAAGTCAGGGAGGATGATGTGCCCAAGGCCCCGTCACCAATCAAGGTAAGTGCATTTATTAACAAGGACGAATTTATTAATGCATTTGCCTCTCATTTTGTAGGAGTTGAATATGTAAATGCTTGGATTGGAAGCATGAAGATAAAGAGAGAATTTGTCTTCCCTAAATTCAACTCATTGTAATATAATATTATGAGTGTTTTATTGGTTATTTTTGTGTTTAATTTGGCAAACAATGGCATTATTGTAAGGAATTATTAAAGCATGCATCCTTAGGCATTAGGATTAGATGTATGTTAAGTTAGATGGTGGTTGGAAGTTGGTTGAAGGAAAGAAAATAGAGAGAATCCAACTTGGGCCAAAGAATGGAGACAAGCCCAACATTGGCCACACATAATGGCCCCTTTTTGCAAGCCCAAGCCCAATTCAACAACCAGCCCATCTTAGGTCTATAAATACATTGTTATTGGTGCTTGTAATGTTATTGAATCTATGAGAATAACCTAATTTCGTCTGAGTGCTTGAAGCTTGAAGACCGGTGAACGGTAAAGCTCGGTTCGGTCAAGAACCGAGAAAGAGTTCTCTCCTTTACGCTTTCAAGCCTACGGTTGTTTGAATAGCTATTGTTCCACGCTTCTTCCCTCTCTTTCAGAGTAGGATACACGAAGAAGGTGGTCATTAACCAGTTCCATTTGCTGTCATTCTTCCACGGAAGAGTGTATGCCGAAAGCTTACAAAATATTGCTTATCGGACAGCATCTGATGTTCTTCTTGTAACTTTCGATTTACCCATCATCTGGATCTGAAAATTTAAGGACATAGTCTTAACTCATATTCGAAGAACCCCTTAAAATGTCGTTGAATTTGGATATCGTTTGGTTGGTGAAATCTCTGTTGGTATTTGCTGATTTTTCTGTTTTCTGTTTCTTTGCTAATCGGTTGTTGTGGGTAGAAACACGACCCCTTTGCAGGCGGAATCGTGTCACCAATCTTACATGCCACAGATGGGAAGATGTGTTGGAGACGGAGTGAAGTTGAGCAGAGGATGGTCGACGGTTGGATGGAGGGCAGACACGATAGATGTCATCGTCAAGGATGCCTTGGAGAATAGACAGCTCTTTCCTTCATCTCATTCCCACTAAAAAATGATGAACTCCTCACCGAGTACAGCTAACTCACCACCACTGTCTTCTCTCTCTTTATCCTCCCTTCCTCACCTTCCCTCAGTAAATCAACTTCACACCATCAAGCTCGATGAATCGAACTTCATGATCTAGAAGAACCAACTACTGAATGTAATTATCGCTAACGGGCTGGAGGATATTCTCACTAGATCTCACCCATGTCCCTAAAGGGAAGATCCCGATTTTCCATCTTTGTAGAGGTATAATCGGCTTATAATGAGTTTGATATATGCCTCTGTTCAAGAACAAATGCTGGGACAACTCGTCGGCTACTCATTAGCATCTGAGATCTGGGAAGCTCTCTGACAACTTTACTCTGCTTCCTCTGTTGCACGGATCTCAGAGCTGTGCACAAGTTTACAAGCCTTTCGTAAAGACGATCTTAGTGCCATGTCCTACATTCAGAAATTCCGAAACCTCTGCAACACATTGGCGGCTATCGGCGTGCCCAAAAGATCAACTCCTCTACTTTCTCAATGGTTTAGGAGTAGAATACAACTCATTCGTCACCGCCATGTCCACGCGCATTGATCACCCTTCGATTGAGGAACTCAACAGTTTGCTGCCAAGCTACGAGGCTCGCCTAGAATGCCAATATGTCTCTGCCACCCTGAATTCTCTTCAAGCTAATCACATCAGCATCCCAGGTAACAAACTAAAACCAAAATTTCCATCACCCCCTGGCCCTCACTCTTTCTTTGCTCCAAATAGACCACGAGGTCCTCGACCATCATTTCCCTATCCAACCCTGCTACCCACACCTCCCTTTCGCCCGTCTTTTTCATCTCCTCAAAACCGACCCCAAAATCGACCATGCTGCCAAATTTGTCTCAAACCATGACACAGTGCCAACGTCTGTTACCACAGAACCAACCTCCACTACCAACCCGTTGTTTCTTCACCTCGCAACTTCTCTGCAATTTTACCTTCATCAGATACTCCCTCTGCATCAGCAAACACTCCTTGCGACCCATCCTGGTATATGGATTCAGGTAGGGGTGTGCAAAACCGAACCGGAACCGATGAATCGAACCGGAACCGATGAAATCGGTTCGGTTCGGATCGATTTTGAGCCCCCGGAAACCGAACTTTGATTTTGAGCCCCTGCAACCGACTTTTTAGGTTCGGTTATTGGTTTGGATTGCTCAAAACCATTCCAAACCGAACCAAACCGTTCCTGGAAGAGCGAGCACTCGCCTGAGAGTTCTTTGGATTTGTCGGACCTCGTCAAGTCGTTTATCGAAAGAGGCGACGGAGTTGAAACTGAGCAAGAAAATGAAGGGAATGACGACGTAGAAATGGACAACGCCTCTTCTAATTCCGAGACAATAGAGTCTTTGCGAAGTCTGTTTGGATCTCAGGATAACAAGGACGATTATCGCGTCAGAAGAAAGATTAAAGCTGGGGTTAAATTCGCATCTCAGCTCGTCGACGACGCCCTCTCATCACCAGAATTTCATTGCCTTTAAAAAATTGGATTCTTCCTACTGGCTGAAGAAGGACGCCATGGCAACCAAAGCTTGAAACCCAGAGTTAATGGCCGTTTAGATCTACTGGGTTCGTATGTGAGATGGTGTTCTAGACGAAGATGGCAACAAATAGTCGATAATTGGACTGGTTTGATCGATGATGTTAATAGCTGAAAATAATTGTACCCAAGTTTTCTCAATTTGTATTTAGATTTTGCTGTCTTTGTCCTGCCAAATCTGCATCATTACCTCGTGTAAATACACTCCAACAAATTCATACTTTTGGAAAATAGGTTGTGGAACCGAAACCGAACCGAAACCGGAACTTTCGGTTCGGTTCTGGTCAGTTAAAAGACCGGTTTCGGTTTGGTAAATCTGAAACCGAAAGTGATCGGTTCGGTTCGGTTCCTCCCCAAAACCGAACCGAAACCGATTTTGCACACCTCTAGATTCAGGGGCTTCCCACCATTTTACACCTGACTTGAACATGCTCAATTCTGCTACCCCGTATTCAGGCGATGCTCAAGTCACAGTTGGCAACTGTAAGTGCTCTCCTATCTCTCACACTGGTCCTGCCACTATTCTCACTCACTCTTCTCCTTTACACTTACCGACAGTGTATCATTCACATTCTCTTTAAAAAAATCTCCCTAGTGTCTCTCAGTTAAGCTCTGATAACATGTTAGATGAGTATTTAGGACGAATAAGAAAATGAAAGACGAGAAGAAGACGAAGGAGAAGAACTCTCTCAATCGGAGTTTTGTCGATTTTTCATTAATTAATCATACAGAGAATACAAAGGTCTTTTAATAGAAATGAGGAGAAGACAAGAATTACAGTGAACCCACTTCGGGTCGGGTTGTTGGTTCAACATATTCGCATTTCTTCTTTTCGGAAATGAGAAAAAGAAACTGTACTCCTGAGATCTAATCATAATCTATTAATTTTCTTCAAATTCATTCAGCTCTTTACTTCTCACCGATATTTTCGCTACTCGAAATTACCCGCCCCTCTTTAAATAATATTGAAATAACACCACCTCTTCAGGTGTTGAACTCTCTCTCTCTCTCTCTCTCAGAGATTTTATCTTCCAGATTTGGCGAAAATGCTGCTCATTTTGGTAACCTCCAGTCTCTGATTCTCTCACCCACTTCTTCGCCGTTTAGTAACAAGCTTTGGGTTACTGGTGATATTCATTGGCTTCCCTTGGCGTCCAAAGGCTGGCTAATTTCTGGTAGGAATTTTGAAGACGTCTCTTCTCATTTTCTGGGTCCCAAGATTCAGGGTTTTCGTCCAAGCTCATTTGGATCAGGTACTTATCCATTTTCCTCTGCTGAGTTCTCCTAAAAATTTCGACTTGCATCGTGTCGAGTTCCGCTCGGCGCTCGGCGCTCGTCCACTGTAATTTTCGTGCCCCAACTGTGTTTGGCTTCCATCGTTGGAAGGGAAGGGAACCGGGAGATTTCCTCTAAACTGTTTGATCTTTGAGAGCCTTCATTGGCAATATTTCAAAAAAGGGAAAAGTAATTTCTGGGCAAGAAAAAGTTTGCAACGGTTGTCTATTTTACAGCTGCTTTTTCCTCTCCAGATATATATAATAGTTCTCTTCTCATCTAGGATAATTCGTCTCTGCTAGAAAATTAGGAATCATCAATGAAACTTCTTACAACTCTGGCAATGCTCTTTACTCAAACAATGCTCATTTCTTTCTCTGAAGTAAGGGCTCAATCCGTTCCTCTACAATCTTCAAGAAGCCCTGCGAATGCTCTAGATGCTGTTCTCCAAGATTATGCTTACCGGGCTTTTGTTCGGCCAAGGACCGGAGTTCCATACGACGGTGATGTCCCGGCGAACTTGACTGGTATAAGGATCGCAGCAATGAGGCTCAGGAGTGGTAGTTTAAGGACCAAGGGCGTTAGGATGTACAAAGAGTTTGAGATTCCTAAGGGGGTCATTGTGCAGCCTTATGTGGAGAGGCTTGTTTTGGTGTACCAAAACTTAGGTAATTGGTCGGAGGAGTATTACCCACCATTACCCGGCTACACTTACTTGGCGCCAGTGTTGGGTCTTCTTACTTACAATGCATCCAATCTATCTGCGACCAATTTGCCGGAGTTGGATATACGAGCTTCAGCCAAGCCCATCATAATCAGATTCGCAAATGTGAAATCAGCTCCCAATGGAACAGTTGCAAAGTGTGTTTGGTTCGATTTGAGGGGAGTAACCAATCTTAGCAACTTGGTATCTGGTGACGAGTGTTCGACCATACAACAGGGCCATTTCTCGATTGTGGTCGAGTTGCCTATTGCTCCTCCACCGGCACAGCAGCCTAAACATGGAGGTAGTGATTCAAAAATGTGGGTGATAATTGGGTCTCTGCTGGGTGGGACTTTGTTGCTGGTGCTCGTTGTGCTGCTAATCTTATGGGCTAAGAAGTACAGGCGTAAGAAGGAAGTGAAGCACATGGAGAGAGCTGCAGAAGTGGGAGAGACTCTTTGGGTGACCTCGGTTGGTGGGGCAAAAGCCCCCTTGGCGATGGGAACTCGAACACAGCCGACAATTGAGACCGAATATGTTCCCTAAGATCTCCTATTTTCACAAGCTTTTGCTGTCCATACTCCCAAATTCTTATTCAAGTAGGTACTTTTGGCGGCGAGAGACTCTTCACCGGCTAGTCGGGGTAGTAACAGGGTAGTGGTGTGGAAAAGAGAATCTGCTTGTGGATCTGGTGTCACTCATTCTTCAATTCTTGTTGTACCTAAAAGTTAGTTCTTTGTTATGCGTTTGACTTTTGCTCAACTATCCAAAAGGAATAAAAATTCTTTCAGCCAGTCATGTTGTTTGCAAGTCGAATTGCAGGTTGAAACTCGTGGGATGTCCCGGGATGTAATCTTCTTTCCTTACAAAGAATCGATCATCCGATAACCCGTTCAAGCCGAAGAAGCAATAAGTAGGGCCGTTACAGGGTGACTGACAAGTAATCGAGAATTGTAGGTTTGAACTAACAACACTATCTTAGATCTGCAGGTAATAGAAAGTTGCAGTCAAATAATCAGAAGATTGGTGAAAATGCTCATGAGATCTAGCAAGCGATTCAATGACCATCATAAAAGGATTATAAAAAATAAACTCCTCGTCTTAGATGCCTATCCCAAACCAAAACGATGAAGACATGGAGGAATCAATTCAAAGAATTAAGCGTTAAAGTCCAATAGCACCTACTGCGGAAAATGCAGACCCGGTAACCTTGAATATGTCGACCTTTGTCTGAGTGTACACAATAAAACTCTCTTCCTGCACGTTAAATTGACGTTGAAAGAAAGGATTATAATACATAGTCATCATAAAACTTGGCAACAGTATTAATCTTATTGATGATCTCTCAAAAATCATTCTTCTGAGTCCAAAATAATATACAAGGAATACAATAACCGATGGTAGAAACCCAAGAACTTCATGAGAGTCCCAATTCAAAAGACAGCACCATTTGGAAACTTAAGTACTGAAAGTAGTTATTGAAAAATAGTCACAAATAGTTTCCAAATCACGTAAAAGGTAACAATTAACACTGAAATGGATCTTGCCACTTCATCAGTTTTGTCCAGACATCTAATGATCACTAGTTTAGTTCCCCGAAAGTTTGCATGCAAAATTTCCTGAACCTCCCAAAATAATAACTAAGCTTTAAGTAAATAGTATAACCACTCACTTTGGGGAAAACATCCATCTAAATACTGAAACAGAATGCTTTGTAGTTTATGGAGGATGGAGAACTCAGCAATATGTTTATTGAGACCTACGAATTTTTCCCAGAAAGCTTTAACAAAAGAGTGGTCTTGGACTCCAAGGGAAATTAGCAAAATTTGATTGTAGTGATTGCTTTTGATAAATTTAGACAATTAGTTTGCTCAAAAATGCATCAGAACGGAAGCTTCAAGTTCTAATTCTAAAATGTTTATATCTTAAGAAGCTCAATGTCGGTATGAATTATCAAATAAGCAACGGAATACCATTCTGGAAAAGGGCATTAAGTCACTTGGCGATAATGTTATTACACAAAATAAGAAGGAGACGTTTTTTTCACAACCAAAGACAATGATCCCTACAGTTAGAGAATTCTATGCCAACACAGTTGAGAGGGATGGGTTCAAAGTATATGTAAGGGGCAAAATGGTGTCATTTGATAAAGCCATCATTAACAAGTTTTACAATTCATTTGATATTCCTCAAGATTAACACTCAACATTAGCAGTACAAATTTAAATGATAGCATTGCAAAGCTGTATGAGAAATGAGCACAATAGAAAATATCAAATGGCAAGAGGATTTTATTTCAGGATAGCTAAGCTACCTATGTAGCTCTGGCACCGTGGAATCTATATATAGTCATCTATTGCCTTTCACTCGCACTAACGATGTGACAGAAGAGCCAGCCTTTTGTAATATGCCATCACAGAAGGTATGTTTATTGATGAAGGTCAGTTTGATATCTAGAGCAATTGTCCTTTGTGCTCAAATATCAAATGTAGGCAAACATTTTTTATGAAGACATTGCTCAAAAATTTGTGAGAACTATAGCACTGGAATACAACAAAGGCAACATTGTAGCCCAAGGAAAAAAGCGTTGCAATGCTGGATCAGACATTAGGTTAACTAACGACTTAATTCAAAGAAACCTTACAAATAGAGTAGTGGGGGCACAAGAACAAGGGACATTATAGAGAATATTACGAAGAGAAGCTCTCGACTTTCGAAAACTTGGCGGAGAATATGGCGTCCACAAGGTAGATCAAAATAAGGAGATATAGTTTATTAGTTTTTTCTCTAATTCTATTTTCTCATTTATTTTCATTTTGTAATCTCAACAATGACAATATTTAGTTTTTAGTTTCATGAGAATTAACTTTATTTTCAAGAATAACAATGAGAACTCAAAAAGGAGATTATTTAAATTTATTTTCTTTCTTGGATTTTGATAATTGTTATTAGATAGTTTATTCCATCACATGTTACATGTTTAATGTGTCGAATTCATTGGTCATCAATTAGATTGATTTGGTAACCCCAATCAACTTTGTGTTTAGATCAAAGTAGAACAACATATGATCTATAAGTAACTCAGGAAGGAATGCAATAATGGAGAAATAATAACATTATAGGTCCATTCCCACACCAATATCCCAGTTCATATAAAATAAGAGGAAGAGGAACTCGAGTCATAACATTGCATCATTATAAATAGAACCAAGCTTTCACTTGCACTAACACAGGAACTGTTTTCACTTTCTTTTTTTTTTTAATGAATGTCGTGAGTTTGGTGTTTTCGAAATTTCTAGCCTCAGTTGGCCTGCTATTTGTACTTAATAGTTTATGAACATTAAAATGCGGACTTAATTCCAAAAGGACAGAGCTAGTTGAAACGGCTTTCCTAACACCAATTACAATAGTTAATAAAGAACGTATAAGAAAGTAGGGGGAGGATGGTGAAAGATTACCAAAAGAAGAAAGGTTAATTGCGAGAAGCAGCTATCTTCTCCAAAAGTCCTTTATCCCTTCGCTCCATAGCTACGTCCCACACATCGTTACCGATGTGCTTCGGCTGCCACAAATCGAAGTCAATAAATAAAACAACAGCTGCTCAAGGGGAGATATTGAGGAAAATCAAAAGAGATCAGACTGAATCTTGGAGAAGCTATCGACTCAGAAAACAAATAATTGTCGTAAAGTAGACGAAAGAAAAGGGGGAAAGGGAAATGCACGGCCATGAGCGGCTTTGTGAATGTAAAACTGAGCATTTCCCATGACGCAAAACATTCCGGCAATAATTCCAAGAGGAAGTGCTGCTTCCAACCATAGCCAGGCCATCGTGAATTGCTAAGGCAATCTAATCGGAAGAAAGATGGTGGTTTCTTGGATATATATTCCCGGAAAGAGAGCTGCGAGGGAGATAGGCCTCATAGGAGGCACTAGGCAGTCCCGACACCGGCGATAGCTTTATTTCTAAATCAATTTTAGGGTAAATACGAAATTGCCCCTGGAGTACGGGGTGTTTTCAATCGACATTTTCAACTTTTAATTTCGTCAATTCATCTTCTTCGCAGTTAACGAACCAGTGATGACTCTGAAAGATGTCATACCAATAATAATTGTACGAATTGGAGAAGAAAAATTGTCTGAAAGTAGCTCGCACACATATTTGCAGATGGAGAAAATGACAAAAAAATCGTAGCTTTCTGTATTCTTTTGCTGCAAAATTGGAAAAATCGCATCGGTTTGATCTGGGTCTTCCAAATCGCTCGATTCAACTTCCGTGCGGAAAGAGACTACCCTCTCTCTCTCTCTAGAATAACAGGTTGTCGTTCTTGCTTTGCTTCTCTTTCCATTTGCATTCTGAAACTGTAATCCTCTTCTTTCAGAGAGCCTCCAAAATCAATCGAACCACCGTGAACTCATTCGCCAATGAAGCTAACCCACTACCATCCATCACCATCTTCGTCCAAGTTGACCCATCAACCTTCCGAGCCACAGTGCAAAAACTAACCGGAGCCGGAGCATCGAACGACACAATACCACAACAGCTTCCCTGCACTCTTTCGTCGCGAACCGCCATTGAAAAGATCCTTGAAGGGATCAACACTTTCTTGGTGCCATCTGCACCGCAACTAACCAGTTTTTTAAATAAAATTCTAACAGATGGTATCAATTGATAACATGCTGCTAAAGTACAGGTCTAAATTGGTAAAATTAAAAGTTCAAATTATCCTATGCAAACCTTTTTATATTTCAGGGGAAAATATGATATTTACCTTAAATTTTAAGCTAAAATATAGTGAAAAAATTAAAAAAAATAATAATATAATTTTATTGACAAAACAAACTTTAAACTATTATTCGTTAACCAAATAAACTTTCTCATTTGGTATGTTGTCAACCAAAGACGCAGTCACCCATATTTTAAATGCATGCGACTGCGTGTATGCTTGCGTAGAACCACTTGAATCTCTTTTCAAGTGTTGTCGCTCTCATTTTAACCTTGGGCGACAACGGGTACACCGGCGTTGAATCCCACTTATAAATAATCACGATTCAGGGTGGCCCGCACTTACAATGCGGGCAACCGCACGTGCAATCAATCGATCTCTCAAACCCAATACGATTTTCGACTTAAAATTCTTAGTCTCAACTACATTTCACCAATCTACGTGTCAATATCTTCTCGAATTTTGCCCTCAATCCTCTTTCTTTTCAGATTTTATTCCAATTAGCGTACACACAGTCGTCCGCACTCAAAATGAGGGCAATCGCATTGGGTTTGACGTCACACTGACAGAGAAGGGTTGACTAGTTAACATATTATATTTAATGTTTGATTTGTCATTGACCTTACAGTTTAAAAGCTTTTTTTTCCTTAAACTATATTAATAATTCTAATAATTTTTAAGTTCGTTTTAATTTTATCATCTTAATTTTAATTTTCGTAATTTTATTTTTAATTAGTTTTCATAAATAAATTTAATGGTTACATTATCTTATTTCTTCACATAAATAAAGAATTCTCATTTTTAAATATAATTAATTAAACCTTTATTAGAGATTTGATGAAAAAAGTTTAACCAGATATGATTTGTTAGCTTGGGTGAATATGTTAACGAGAATAAAAATAAATAAAAAAACGTAACATTTTTCGTTTAATTTATTACTAAAAATTGATCCGAGGATTATTGAAAATTAAAATTGGAAGCTTTTCTCCTCTTTGAGACTTGGACTGCCAACGCTCCAGCAATTAAGGTAGAATAAAATCTCATTTAATTTCTAACCTTCCCTTTCCTTAATTTATAACGGCTATCATCACAAGCTTCACGGGACTGCAACTGCTGTTGCTCTATGTCTCACTTTTGCTTCTTACCCTGCAAAATGATGAAGAACGTCAGAACATCTCTTTTCTTTAACTTGTTTTCTGATCACTCCTTTACTGTTGTCACGTCACTTTTGTTTTCCCTTTTCCCAAAAAAAATAAATCTCACAGAACTTCGCGATGGACGCCATTGCTCCTTGCTTCTCTGTTTCCATGGCTACCATTGAATCAGCCGATACATTTATTTACAGATAAAGCAAGAAAGAAGAAGAGCATTCGGGAACGAAAAAGATGCCAGATAATGGAGTGGGGTGGTGTGCATACCTAGAGAAAGACAAAAGCAAAGCAATAAAAAAAGCAAAAGCTCCTTCTCTCTGCCTCCTGACCGAGCCTCTGCAAATGTTGGTAAAGAGAATGCCTGGCTCGAATACCCACGCCACCCCCCGGCCTCCTCCATATCTCCTTCCTCGACCAACCTCCGTCTGTGCGCTCTGTTCCAGAATCCTGCTGTGCTGGCTTCCTCGGAGTAACGTAGGGCGTTGATGAAAACCATGGTGTCTGTGACCTCGTCGTCTTCTTCTTCAACCCGTCCTCCTAAACCCCACTTCGCCACCTCCTTCACCCCCCGGTTCGCTCTCATGGATCTCTCTTTCATTTCCTTTTGCGCTTAATTTCTTAAGACTCGTATTTCTGATTTCAGCATCTTTTCTGATATCGCCGGCGACATTACCGTTGTGGTTGATGGGGAATCGTTTCTACTCCACAAGGTAACCGTTCCCTTTCATCTTCCAATATTCCAATTTTTCCTGCTAAACCTTAAATGTATTTGAATCCATTGTTGGTTCTTTCAAAAGCTGATGGAACATTTGCTGTGATTTTGTCAAGTTTCCCCTGGTGTCTAGGAGTGGAAAGATCCGAAAATTGGTTCAGTATGCCAAGGCCGCAAACGGCTCGAAAATCGAACTTCAAAACATGCCGGGAGGGTCGGAGACATTCGAACTTGCCATGAAATTCTGCTACGGAATGGATTTGGAGATCAAACCAACAAATGTAGCTCATTTACGTTGCGCTGCAGAGTACTTAGAAATGACAGAAGATTACAGGGAAGAAAACCTCACTTCACAAACCGAGAATTACACGAACAATGTTGTCGTCCAATGTGTTGAAAAATCAGTGCAAGTTTTAGTGTCCTGCGAGGAGCTCCATCCGACGGCAGAACAACTCGGGATTCCCAGTAGATGCATCGAGGCCATAGCCTTGAATGTTTGCAAGGAACAACTCGTCTCGGGATTGTCTCGACTAGATGGTCCACATCAGTCTAGAGATCTCGAGGACTCTGGCGTAGAACGGTGGATTAAGCATCTTTTAGTGCTGAAAATTGATTTGTATGAGAGGGTGATTAGAGCTATGCAAAGAATCGGTGTTCGAGCCGACAGCATCGTCGCATCTTTAATGCATTACGCGCAGAAATCGCTGACGGGTATCGGAATATCTCAATTTCGGGACTCAGAAAGGACGAAATCTACTTCCTCTGCACAGGGCTGCCAAAGTACTATAATGGAAACTCTAGTAAGTCTGATGCCTTCCGAGAAGAGTTCCAACATTCCTCAGAGTTTCCTCTTTGGGATGTTAAGGATGGCTATCGTGATGGATGCCAAAATCGCCACCCGGCTCGAGCTGGAAAGAAGAATCGCACTTCGAATGGAAACCGTTACTCTTCATGATCTTCTCATACCGTCTGCTCGAACTGGAGATTCGTTGTTCGATGTGGACGCTGTTCATCGAATCGTCGTAAATTTCCTGCAGCAGATGGCGGAGGAAGAAGAAGAAGAAGAACGAGCTGAAGATTTCGGATATGAATCCGATGATCAAGTTTCGGCTAGTCATTGTTTGTTGTTAAAAGTAGGAAGGCTTATTGACGCGTTCCTTGCTGAAATAGGTCCCGATCCTTACATGAGTGTGCAGAAATTTATTTCCATGATTGAGCTACTGCCGGATTATGCTCGGGTCAGCGACGATGGGGTTTACAGAGCTGTCGACATATATTTAAAGGTACAATCGTCAGAAAATTTAAAATCATAACTTATCCTAGTTATATATGTTGAAATATATTTTTGGGTGTCAAACTAGGCTCATCCAACGCTGCCTGAACAAGACTGCCGGCGACTCTGCAAGCTAATTGACTGTCAAAAGCTGTCCGAAGAAGCAAGCAATCATGCGGCCCAGAACGATCGGCTGCCGGTGCAGATGACAGTGAGGGTTCTTTATTTTGAGCAGGTCCGATGGAAGAGCGCCTTGTCTGGGAATATAGGCGAAGGGTACCTATCACAGAGAATGAGCAGTGGAGTACAAAGTGCGGCCATGTCACCTCGAGATAACTACGCTTCGCTGCGGAGGGAAAACAGAGAACTCAAACTGGAAATATCGAGAATGCGGGTGAGGCTAAGTGAGTTGGAGAAGGAGCAGTTGTTCATGAAACAGGGGATGATGGATAAGAGCCCGAACGGAACGACATTCTTAACCTCGCTGTCCAGAGGAATCGGGAAGATCGGAATATTCAGCAGTCCGGTTCAAAGGAAACAGCAGAAGCCCGGGCGAAAATCCCGGGTATCGGACGGGAAGACGGGTAGAAGTAGTGTAGTTAAATGAAGAGTAGCAGAAATTGGGTTATTAAAATCTTCTCTCTCTTTCTCTCTCTCTAGAAGTGAAGATGGAACATAATTAATGTAACACAGAATCATTTAATCATATTAAGGAACAAAGTACATTGGATTGGGAAGCTTGAAAGTGCGATTGCCCAGGCATTGTCCCTGCAGATCGCTCCACTGGTCGCCCACGTTTCCCCATATTCTGTATCCTTCTTCCACCAGCTGCTTTCTGATTTCTGACTTGAACGCCGCCGCGCTCTGACCTTTGTATCTCGCCGATCTGTCAGAAGTATTAACAACCCATCCACAATACCCTGTTATAGTCATAGATATGTACTTGAATCCGATAAACTGATTACGTCTCGGCGATAACTCACCTTAAAATGAGACGATCAAAGCTGCCCCTGGCTCATCAAGTTGTTGATGGTGGCTTCCCCCAGTGTCTCTTCGTCTCGTCCCGTTACCAGAAAGACTTTGAATCCGCTGTCCACCAGCTTGCCAAACAAGTTAAGCACTGCGACGATGGCTGGGCACTCTTCTTGCAGAGCCCAGGACTTGAACGCCGTCGGGTCGTACGGGTCGCACCTGCAGCCAATTATGAGACAAGCCGAGCTATAACATCTCGATACTTTTTACTAATTGGAGATAAAGAGTTGCATGCGTATAATGCAATCGAAGGCTATCAACAACTAAGCACAAGAATGAGCTATAACACGAGCTCTACAGACAGTCACATACACGCATGACTCTCCCGTACCCGTATCGCTTCCCTTTGTAATAGTAGACATTCGAAAGACACGTATCGTCCACGTCCAGAATCCAGGCGTCCTTGCCGTCTTCGGAGAGGGAGATTCCGTCTATGTAAGCAGAAATCTGGTCCATGATGAAGCGGATGTCCTGCTCATATTGGCCACCGATCATGTAATTTTCGACGTATCGCAAGCACTGAGTCGGAACCGTCAGCCAACGCTGCACATTGTTAGCCTCCACACCCAACCTCCAGCTCAAACAATAGCTTCCGCTTGCAGATGATGCGCTAGCTCCTCTCCAGTAAGCTGGCTTCCCGTACACGGTGCTTAGTTTGGAGAAAATGGCCAAGAAAAACACCATTAATACCTCCGCCGCTCTTTGCACCATATCTCTAGTCATAGGACGTTCACCTTTCTGATCAAACAGACAATTACAGACACCTAAATTCAGAGAATACGTACGAACATGGCATCAATTTATTCACCAAAAATCTAAGATACAATACAAATCGTAACTTGGATTACGACGAAACTTCAAAGAATCGCTTCGGAAGAAGGCAAATAACAATCGTCGGAATAACATGATCCGAGGGATATCTCTTAAATCCTAATTCGCGTAAATAATTCAAATGAACAGCAATCGACACCAAAGATGACGAAAGGTATATATACGTGATGAAGATTAGTGGGTGCAATTCGAAATGGGTGAATAATTAGTACGTAATTAGAACTGAATAAACGGTCATCCACTCATCGCTGTCCATTAAAAAAAGCTGTAAAAAGGTGCAGATTAGAGACGTCACGTCCAAAAAACAGATGCAGTCCATGATGAGTAGTTAGAATAAAAGAAACGAAACAAAGAAAAGGAGAGCGAGAGAAGACCCTAAATAGTTCTCTGGCATGTGCTCAACATGCCACCATGAAAGCTGATCTTCGAGGTAGAGAGAGAGAGAGGTTTATATAGAGGTGAAAAGAGGGAGGTTGGGTTTGAAAAATGGAAAGCCAAGTTGGGAATTGTGGGTGAGTGGGGGTGGCATCAGAGAGCAGAAAGGTTAGAGATGGTGGGAGAGGGATCGACCGCCAAGCCAAGGCGCTGCTCTGCTCTGCTCTCAACGCCTAAACTCTGAGTGGGAAGACAGTCAGAGCCCACGCTTAAAGCCATCAACAATATACATCACTTGCTTTCGTTTTTAACCCTTGCTGTTTTTCCAACTCTTGAATTCTCCTAATCTATACTCGTAGAAGTCTAATTATGTATTGATCATCTCTACATTTTTCAACCTACGTGGGACTGTACAGTGCTCCTGATATGTATTGATCATCTCTAGATTCCCCTAGAAGCATGATGTTGACAAGTTGATTCCCCTAGAAGCATGATGATGACAAATTGAATTTTGGATCCAATTCTATTTGTGAAGTTTTGATTCTCCTAAAGAATCTCCCATGATTTTGTTTTCATGTTTTAGATCAAACGTAGTACTAGTTTCCCTAATTTTTCCCAATTGAGATGTACAATTTTGTTGACATGAGCGAGAAATTCTTACAATGACCTGATTTTTGATAGCACTCGGACCACACCCATTGCATCCAAATTTATAATAAAGAAATATCATAATGTAGTATGAGTCTATGGAGGCCCAACCAGGGCAGTCTTTTATGCATTAACCAAGCATTTTAGGTGCTGCAATTTGGTCGTTGTTTCATGGGTGTACGTAGATAAAAGAGGCTAGTTATCTCTGACGTGGAGCACTCCCATCCCAATCAGTGGACTCTGAATACATGCTGACTATAAGTATTACCTATTTCTTATTATTTTAAATTTTAAACATATTTTATTTCATTCTCGATAGTCAAACATGTCATAATAAAATTATGGGTAATTACCATAGAAAACCTCATACTATTAATTTTTTTTTTAAATCTTAAACTTTCGATCCTAAAAATTCAAAACTTAAACTATTAAAATTCTAAGAAAACAAACTCTGTCAGTCGACCAATCTTCGTCCATTCTCAAATAACGTCATAGAACGGACGACTGTTCTACGACAAACGGCTGTCTGTTATTTCCAGTGTCCCATGACACTTGACACATCGTGTAACGCCCCGAACCCGCCCCGGGCCCGGTGCGTCACTTTGCAAACAAATCCCGTGTTTAAACGACGTTTAAAAGTAATTTAAAAAAAAATATTCGGCTCGGTTTTGTAAAATTCCCGGCTCGATGTTCGGGTTTTTTGAACCCTCAAATTTTCTTGGAACACGTGTCTAAAATACGTTAAGATACGTTGGAAAAATTTCGGTTCAAAACATAGTGGAAATTAGGCGAAAAACGAAAAAAAATCAAAATTTTGCAAGGAGGGGCGCTGGGCGCGCGCTGGACGTCGGGCGCGCCCAGGCCGCGCGCGGCGTGCGCGCTACGCGCGTGATGCGCGCGCGCTACGCGCGCGGCACTCGCCGCACGCGCGAGCGCGTGCGCGCGCTGGGGCACGCCAGCGCGCCCCAGCTCCCTTTTCCCGCGTGCTTCACGCGTGCCGTGGCGATTACTCGCCTCCGGGTGGCGAATAATCGCCACCCTCTCTGCCATCTTCGCCCAAAAACACCCCCGAGGCGATTGGTGGCGTTTGGGTGGCGAATAATCGCCACCCCCTCGGGTTTTCGGCCCCAAAATGACCAAAAATACCCTTTTTCCGACTCTCTCGACTTTCCTTCACATTTCTACACTTTTCTCCACTCCCGACACCTCCAAAAATTCTGAAAATTTAAACATACCTTCCCGACACCTAAATCTTCGAGTCCCATAAAAATCTCAGAAAACCGACTTAAAACGAATAAATACAAAAATCACAAACATAACCTGACGTTAGTTACTTTAAAATCAAAACGGGCAATATAACGCCTAAAACTTTAAATACCCAAAACCTGAAATAAATCCCGGAAAACACACAGCTTCCATCATGAACAACTATACTTTATACTCACTATCCATCTCCAAATCAACTCGTAAACCCGGTAACATACATACGAAAATATTTACGAACCCAATTTACCACAACTTAATAAAGTTTCCTAACTTCCACAAAACAACATTTCCACACACCAACAATCCATACCAAAATACTTACAAATTAAACTATCCATGTCAAACATTCACCTCCCACTACCCGAGACATCCAGTGGTCAAAACGCCCTGACAATAGCCTGCACCGGCGGACTCCGTACCCCTCCGACTGCAGCCTAATCCTCGGTAGTCTCGTCTACCTCACCTGTATACAAATCGTCACCTACACCACAGAACACACAAAAAGGTAAGCCTAACGCTTAGCAAGTAGGGAAATAATGCACAACACACACTAAATGTTTGACTCAACCCTAACATGCAGTCTCTACACACTCTGTTGTTTTCTTTTCGTTTCAATTGCATTTATCTTTCACTTTCAGGTGAATCAAGTAGGCACACGCCCCCACACAGTCCAGGACGGCCACGCCTTGATCCACGGAGCTAGACCGGAGGCACACGTCCCAACACAGTCCAGGACGGCCAACACGAATCTCCCCCAATCGATCGTAGAATCCTCATTGTGCACTTCAAGCACGAACAGGTCGAGGAATTCATACTCACGACACATTACGTACTTTAACAGGGCATCTCGAATAGAATCCCTCGCGGGGTGCTCAACGAGCCACTTGCCCGACGAAGCTATTCTACTCAAGACCAAGTTGCATATCACTTCTTATCTTTCTTTCACATCATCCTCACCACTCAAACATGCAAAAACTCGTGATTTCGTAGTTTGGAAAACAATGATGTATGACACCCGATGCATAACAAAAGTAAAGCATAACAAACAAACAAACAATCCCTACCGTTCTATGGTGTAGGCCCGAAGGCAACAAACACTCATCCACTACTTACCTGGTTGCTGCTCGATACTTTCTCGTTCACTCCGTCCAACAAAATCACACGTTCGATCACCTAAAAATAATGAGAAATCAACTTAGAAATTTACAAACTCTAAGGGAAATTCTTAACCTAACTAATAGAACTATAACACAACTCCCAACCCGATCTTTACTCCAAAATTGACCGTCTAACTTCAAACGGTCATAACTCCCTCGTTTTGCAACGGATTTCATCGTGCCAACCCAACTCGGAAACCTCTACACGTCTACTATCCATTGAATCACTCAAATCAACCATCCAAACACAAGGGCTAAGTCGGACATACCAAAACAGAACCGGTGCGCTTTAGGGTAAAAACTGATTTTTCACACTTTCACTTCCAATCTTCAATCCAACCCTCAAGTCTACCTAAACTAAGTCATCCAACAACCAAATCATCAAAATAAGAAAGAAATCTAACATCAACACTCAATTTTCGGAATCCCTAACCTAAGGTTTTCCAACTCTTCCTAAACCTACCTAAAACACCCTAAAAACTCTTCCAAACTTCATCCCATAGCACATAAACTAAAACCCATGTAAATTTACCTTGCAATCACTTGAAGAAATGAAGTAAGAAGGAGGAAGAGAGGCGGCTATGGAGGAGAGCAAGAGAAGTCGATGAAGATGAAGAAAAAGGAATGAAAACCTAACTTTAAACCATAACTTTCATTTACTTTTAATTTTCCTCCATTTAACTTTTTAAAATTACAAATCTACCACACCTTTTCTTCCTTCAAAAGCCAACGTGAAAGCCACTTCAAAATTCATCACTTTCCATTCAATTTAATGCATATAAATTCCTTTGCATTTCATTGGTTCATAGGTTTGACTTTTCAACCCCTTTGGTTTGAATTTCAACTCTTTTTTCTTCTCTCTTTTCTCCTCAATGCATAACATCAAACTTATATAATTAAACTCTCCTAACACGTCAAATTGTAGGCGACGCACGTAATAGGAAATTCTCGGGTGTTACACATCGGATCAGACGCACATGTTGGATGTGAAGTAGGGGTGGGCACGATCTGGTTCGGTCCGGTCCTAAGCCCAGACCGAGGTTTTGGGAAATTTTTCCCGAAACTTGAAACTGACCCTTGGAGGGACTAGGACCGAACCAGAACTGGACCGAAAATTTTGGTCCGGTCCCAATTCCTCTCATTCTTTTTTTTCTGTAAAATATTAAAATTTTTTAAATCAACATCCAAAAATAAATTCAACACAAATTCAACGCCCAAAATTAACAAACATTCCAGAAATTACACATTTCTATCGCAAAAAATACACTTACAGTGAGGGACTGGTCGAAGACAAGCGAGGCGAGGAGTAAGGCGAGGCATTAGGCCAAGCAAGGTGAGGCGAGGCAAAGATAGAAGACTGAGGATGTGACACCCCGAGTTATCTGAACCCGGTTCGTCACATTTGCTGTTTATGTGTCTAACCGTACTCGAAAATCCATAAAATTTTAAAATTTTGCCCATCGTTTAAAAACGACATCGTTAAAACATTAAATGTTTGCAGCAGAAAGAAAAGATTACTTTATAGAAGACTCATTATAAAAATCTTTGAACTAAATAAAATAAGATAATGAAATCTTGCTTTACATTCACTATCGTTAAAAAAAAAAGACAATATAACGTTTAAAACTATAAAACCAAAACTTGCAATGTGAAACTAGATTTCTAATATAATTTCCAAAATATATTCATACATCAAAATAGACACTACCATTTAAAGACAACTAAACTTGTCATTTACATACAAATCTGCAACGTCAAAACCTTTTGTCCATATATTTTCCCAAAATTACCTATGCATTCGCCCACAGGTCAAAATCGCCCTAGCGGCTACAAGCACACCCCATAGACGTCCTCCACCAACTGCTCCATCAACCTTCTTGAGGATCAAGGCCCTCATCTGTATCAAATTCACCTACACCACAAAATAAACTAATGAGCCTAATGCTCAGTAAGTGATGTAGAGTAAAATAAAATGCATGCTCATGATTATGCTGTGCTGTTCGTAAAAGCATGTACTGAGCCTTCTTTATTTTTCTTGCATGACATGAGTTATTGGGGTACTGCTTCTAGAGAAGAGATGACCTAACTGATATTCCACCTGGCGGGACGACCAACTCGATCTAGGGGAAGTGGAATGACATATATGACAATCCCTCTGACGGAACCGGTTCCTCTGGCGGAACTACCAAACTCAGTTCCCTACCCACAACAACTATTACGTATTTTACTGTTCTATATTATGTTACTCTTGTTTACATGAAAACTATGTATAAAAACCATTTTCTATGCTTTAGGAAAACCATGATACATGATTACATGTTGCACACACATCCATCAATTCTATAACATAATATAAACTAATAAGAAAATCATTCATTAAACAAACAACTAGCATAATTAACTCACTCACAACCTAAGAGTTCTACCCAACCAACTCTCAAAACTACATTCACCAAATCCTCAATCTCATAATCTTTTGTGGTGTAGGCCAATCGGCCAAAACGCATGCATACATACACTTACCTCGTCTCTTGAGTTTGGTTTCGTTAATGTGCTCAAGTTCCTTCTGGACTTGTATACCTAAAACATGCAAATCAACAAGATTCATAAAAATTCACTTAACAACCTAATTTTTGGAATTCCCTTCAAATAAACAACAAATTTCAAAATCTCATAATTTTTGCTATACATAACCAAATTCAATAATTCTTGAGGCTATGGAATCCTTAAGGAGTCTACTTTAACATGGTAAGGTCAATTTATCAAGATAAACTAGCTCAATGTACCGAAATTACAGATTTCCAATCTGCCCTGTATTTCACTATTTTCAACTATTCATGCATTACTTGATGTTTTTCCTTCATTTCCCACCATAAGCAACCATTACAATTCATTCAAACCCTAAAACATCAAGAAATTAAAGAAAGAAAACCAAATTTTCGTGCAGCCATCTAGGGTTTATCAACTTCTCCATAAACTCAAAAAAAACTCCAATTTTATCAACCTATAACTAATATTTTGCATGAACATAACCTAAAATCCAACTCACCTTGATTTCTTCTTACAAGAGACCAAGCTTTGAGAGAAGGGAGAGCTCTGAAAATAGGGAAGAAATTTCGTGGCTCTTGGTCTTACTAAGAGTTACCTTACATAGGATGAAGATGAGTAGGAGGTGAGGTGTCATTTTAAGGTTTAAAGGAGAAATTTATTTTTTTTTTACTTTTCTTCATGTTTATCCTCATTTCCTCACTTCACTTCGTCCTTTAATTTCCAGCATGGTTTCCTTCTCCTTTTGTCTTTTGAAAGTTTGACTCCTTCATACATCTACTCCATTGGTTCTCCATTGTTGACTATTCAAACTTAACATTATTCTTCATTCCTATTGGTCCTTATTTTCCTTTGACTTTTGAAACTCTCTTCAATTGGTTCATCATTCTTCTTTAGATTTTAAGATTAATTGCTATTGGTCTAATACTCGTTGACTTCTCAATATTCCATTGCTTCTCCTTATTTCTAAAATTAAGAAGTTTTAAATCATAAAACACTATGCACGAGTAATAAGATGTACGATAAAATTTTTGGTTATTACAGAGGAAGCTCAAATACCAGAAAAGCAGCAGCTAGGCGACGCGAGCGCGAAGCAGCAGCAACCGAAGACAGACGAGGCGAGGGATCAGGTTCAGGCATTCGCCTTCGAGGTCGGGATCGAGAGCAGCAGCCGAGCAGGAACGTTGGGAATCGGGGTCGTGGTCACTGGTCGGGGTCGGTGTTCGCAGTTTGCACTTCACAACTGGCGTCGGGGACTCGGCATTCTGGAAATTGGGTAGGACTGAGGAGTGAAGAAGAGGAATTTTTTTCTTAAAAAACAGAGTGTGTTTTTTTAACCTCGGTTAGGTTCTGATATTTTGAGAATTTAGGCCACAGACCGAGGGCCGGACCGAGAACCGGTGGTCTTGGGAGGTGAGAACCGAGGACCGGACCGTGGTCCTGGGAGGTGGGAGCAAAACCGGTAGTCTGGTCCATTTCTCGGTCCACGATCCGGTCCTGCCCACCCCTAATGTGGACACCCTCCGTTGCATGTGCGGTACACTGTGATCAGGAACAGTCGGCTGTTTCAGGAGAACAACCAACTGTTCTCCCGTAAACAGCCGCTCATTCTGCAAGAACAATCGACCGTTCCAGGATATTGACCTCGTTGGTAAACTGAGGGCGGAGAATGATCAGTTGTTCATAATAATTGTCTGACCGTTCCTGAGAACAGCCGACCGTGTCGAGCTATTGACCCTTCATTGGTAAACTGAGTACGGAGAACAGTCGGATGTTCCATGGAAGGGTCATCCGTTCTCCCAAACAGTCTCCGGCTCGTGACTCAATAATTGTCACGGGCTGGTCACTGTTTGGGATAACGGACAGTCGGTTTACAGAATGGCCATCCGTTCTCCCAAACAGCGACCAGCTCGTGACTCAATAATTATCACGAGCTGGACAGTATTTGGTAGAACGGACGGTCATTGTATTGAAAAGTCGTCCGTTCGACCAAATAGATTCCTGCCCGTGACAATTATTGAGTCACAGGTTGGACAATGAACGAACGTCTGTTCTCATGAACGGCTGTCCTTTCTACTATACTATGTAAGGAGATGACTCTTAATGCTGAATTCACAGATCTCGGAAACTCTGAAACCTCTAGCGACATTGTATTTCTAGCGACGTTTTATTTTTTTCTTTATTAGCAACGTTGATGGATTCTGATTCAAGTAGATGGGTTGATGCAGACGAGGCAACTAATCAAGCTGCCAACATGGATTTGTATTCGAATGATACGCCCAGATACGGGGATCTTCGAGCATTCAATCACTTAGAAGGTGATGGAGAAATAGAGGTGCATTCAACCTCGCAGACGATGAGCTTCGAATACTGGTCGAGTCAGAAGATGACGAGGCAGAAAACATACTGGTAAGGGTAAAAATTTCTATGGATTTTTTTTTTTTTTTATAAACAATATAGTTCTCCACAAGCCTTTAGAGAATAAATAGTCGAATTTGTTTTGAATAATAGATATGACATCAAATTCATTAAATGTGAAACTTGGCGACTCATGACAACGTGTGAAGACGGATATGAGTGGCGACTGCATGCTTTGATCATGCAAAATGAGCTTATATTCCAATTAAAGAGTTACACTAATTCTCACAGGTGCAAGAAAAATTGAGAATCGTCACGCTACTGCAAAGTGGGTGGCAAACTATTATTTAGATAGGTTCAAAAGTCAACCTACATGAGAAATTCCTTTCATTATCGAGACGGTGAGGAAGGATTTGAATGTGAACATTACACCCAGTCTTGTCAGAAGAGCAAGAAGCGATGCTCGAAAACTTAATGACGGGATGAGCGACGAACAATTCAAGCTATTGCATTCGTACGCAGAAAAAATATTTAGATCAAATCCAGGTGATACAGTGAAAATACATGGTTACCTAGTGGGCTATGACCAGAATGAGTCATGCATATTTGAAAGAATGTACATGTGTATGGCTGCTTGCAAGGCAGATATGTTGCAGCGTGGTAGACCTATTATTTGTTTGGATAGTTGTCATCTGAAAGGCTTTTGCCCCGGCCAATTACTTACAGCCGTTAGTATTGATGGCGACGATGACATATATTATGTTGTCGTTGCCAACGTGGAGTCGGACTATACAGACTCATGGAAGTAGTTTTTGTAAATATTGAAGGAAGACCTAGACACTCCAGATGAACGCGGATGGACAATTGTGTCGAATCGACAAAATGTACAACTGTGTTGGATCACATTTGTTATTGTTTCTCATACATTTTATTTAGTGGTGTAATTGTACTGCGTAAGGAGTTCTGTCTAGGAGACTGAATTTTAAGTGGAATCGTTTGTGACCCCTCCAGTATTTTCTGGGAACTTACTTGGAAAGGTGGTTCTGTCTAGGAGATTGTTTAGTACAATTTTTTCTTGGAATTATCCTGATCAGTACTCTCCACGTTGTGATCGTTATATTGTTTTATATTGACTTTGTTTTTCTTTCACATATTAGGGGTTGTCACGTGCTGTGGAGGAAGAATTAGATTTAGCCTAACACCGTTACTGCCTCCGGCATATGTACACAAACTTCAAAAGCCAATTTTAGGACAGTGCGTTCAGAGATGCAATGTGGAATGCGACCAGGGTAACCACAAATTTTCATTTTAAGATAGAAATGAGAAAACTGCATCAGATTAACCCTAACGCCCACACATGGCTTCAACGAACACCGCCTAGCTATTGGGCTAGTCATACATTTTCCTCAATTCCCAATTGCGATATGGACTTGAATAATTTTTTCCTGTCGTTCAATGCAATTCTATTGCCGACTAGAGACAAATCGATCCTGGCCATGTTCGAGATAATTTGAAAGTCCTTGATGACTTGCATTGCAAAAATATACGAGAATATGCTCTTGTCAACAGACCTCCTCTGTCCTAAGATAAAGAAAAAGCTTGGGAAACTAGAACGTGCAGCTCGAAATTGGAATGTTGTGTATACAGGTGGAAGCTTTCTGGAATCTCATATGTCCATTCCATTTCATGCTTGCATTTCATGAGACTAACACTCGAAAATTTCGTTCATCGACACTATCACCAGGCGACATATGTAGAGATATACTCAAACTTCATTCGTCTCATTAGCGGCATGGGCATATGGTCGTCCGTACACAGAATGAACTCGATCATTCTATCCGAGAAAAGGCGCTAACCTGGTATGTGTTAATGATTTTCTACACTCTAACGCAAGTCCATGTGTCGCTAACAAAGTAATAAAGTAAGTAAAAGTCGATCCCACGAGGATATTTTTAATCAATTTAATCTTGCTATAAATTTCTGTAAATAAATGTGAAAATATTGAAAATAAAATTTGGTAAGGAATTATGAACTAAAATTACTCGAAATTAAATGAGACTAAAAATAGAAATGATCTAGGAAGATAATTATGGAAAAAGCCTTGGTTATGATTGATTTCCTCTTTACAAGCAATTATTACTTATGCTACAACAATGCTTTTAAACACCAAGAATAAAAATATTTATAGGTTTCGTTCGAATTGCCTATTAATTCAATTTAGAATTTCTCTCGACTTTGAAAGAATGTAACTAACATTGAATTTCTATAAACCCTATTCTCAATGCCAATTGAATTAACGTTAACTACTTTGCAACATATTAATCCAATTAATCATTCATGTATCTTAACATTTATATTTACCCGTCGATATAATATAACATGAAACATCAAATTATTTGTCGATATAAATTGAATTAGACAAGGAATATCACGAAAGATTGTTCCAAGCAAAATGCATTAGCAATGTCACAGAATTAGTTACAGAACAGCAAGAATTCATATATTTCTAGGATTCCGTCGAATTGCCTAGATAAATTCATTTCAGAATTTTTTTTTCGACTTTGAAAAGAAAAACTTAATCTGAATTTTCATGTGAACCTATTCTTAACGCCAAATAAATTAATGTTAGCTACTTTGCAACAATTTTAATTTATTTAATTACTCATGCATTTTAAATTCCTATTTACCTATCGATACAATAGGAACATGTGAATTTAAATTTACCTATCGACACAATTTAATTTATGTAATAAAAATCATGACCAATTGTTCGGTGAAAAATACTAAGCATTCATAGATCAAAGTAAAAACATGTAAAGAGTACTATCTTGTCTAACCAAGATTAAGAAATTTAGTCTAGAATCATAACAATAAAACTAAAAATATTATTCATAAAAAAATAAAAAGAAGAAAATAGATGAAGAAGAAGAAGAATTTTTCGTTGTCCAGATCTCCAGCAACCAAGCTTCTTCTCCATATCTTTAGGGTTTTTTCCCCTAGGTTTTCGACCCTAGGTTCAAGTCCCCTCCAGCAACTAAGAGAGAGCTCCCTTATTTTCTAATTGCCTTCTTTTTTAAGCTTTTCTTTCTCCGTTCTGCGTGTGAAGTGTATTTCTCTCTCTCCAGATCTCCTTTTTTTTTCCTTCTAATCCGCTAATTCCCTTGATCAATTGTTTATAATTATGGTAGAATCTTTTTGATTTACTTTCTTTTATCATCTTATTTTGATTTGCTTTCTTTTGTCGTCTGATTTTGATTTCTTCTGTTCTCTGTTATTCTCTGTCATCCGATTGTATTTGTCGACCGATTGTTGTTTATGCTGCTCTGTCATCCGATTAGTGCTCTGTCATCTGATTGTATTTGTCGACCGTTATTTTATCTACCATTTTTCTACATCGACCGCTTGTAACACCCGACAATTTCGGCCAAGTGATTTTCTTAACCATTTTAATTGTCACCCTTTTATTGACCTTTATGATTTTAAATTTAATCCCAAGACTTATTTATTACAAGTTGAGTGAAACTAGGTTGGGTGGCAAGTTTGTAATTAAGATGGATTTTAATTGGTATAAATAGGTTATGGGAATTCTTAAACCCCATTAAAACCTCGCTGTAGCCGACATTTCTTCTCTCGGCGATTCTCTTCCTTCTAGAGCTCCCTCTCTGCTAGCTATTCCTTCGCCGGTGACCAGTTCTTCAGCCTCCACTTCGACAATCCACGCTCTAGGTAAGACTTAGACAATGTAGTTACTGGGTAGTTACTTAGAGCTCTGTCTTCAGCTAGAACTTGAGGTTTTGGATTCTTCACTAACAGAGTAATGGTAGTGACAATCATGATCTATGTTTAGTAATGCATTTCCGATTCGATTCTGGACATTAAGATAACAGACCGTATTTAGTTGTTAGACTTAATCCGGTTATTTAGGTTCTGGAAGTTTAATCTGTACACACTAGGCACTCGACTAGGAAGATTTAGAAATATTTATGTTAGATACTAGGATGACTTTTAGTTAGGATTTTGATTTAACACTGTAATGTGAAATGTTTATAGGTGAAGAAGTTTGAAGAGAAATACTCAAGTTGCTAAGGAAACCAGGTAAGTGAGTGAGTAAGACTTCCGGCCATTAGGGCCCTACATCACAAGGGTACTAAGTAGAAGTTGTTTATGATGTTAAAAGTACCTGTGCTAACGTCTGGTTGTCTTCGGTACTCGAGTTGATGTTATGATCCTTTGATGAATGAATGACTTGTTCAGTAGTCTGATGAACTAAGATTACTCATGCTCATGCATCATGAATATTTCTCAAGCATATGAAAATGTTTTAAGTGCATGATTTCTCCCATGAACAAGATATGAACATGAAACTTATGCAACAAGGATTAAGAGAGCGTTGGAGGCGGTTTGGTGTATGTCACTGTCCAAAAGAAGGACCATGAATACGACCCGCAAGGGACTATGTACACTCTCACTGTCAACCCCATTTTCGGCACAAATCCTCCCTTAATCCATATGTTGAAAACGATGAATATGAACAAGAACACGAAAAGATCATGAACATGTATTTCTTTTAATTTGTACATTCATGCATACATGTTAGCATTGCACTCGTTACTAAGCATTAGGCTTATAGTTTAAACCTTATGATGTAGGTGAATAACTACCAAGTGAGGATTTCAAGTTTAATGAGGATGTTTAAAGCTGGTTGCTGGAAGGAGTTCAGGTTGTCAGTGAGTGGCTGGAAGGCGATTTCAACTCCTGGTTACTACTTTTATCATATTAGTAAGGTTATGAATACTGAGGTCTATGTAGGATGCTTTCTTAAAACAATGGATACTGGAACCTAACTGACTAACTTCTGAGTTTGAGAATGATCGTGAAATGATAGAATGATCTGTTTTGTTAGAGTCTCTCGCTACACGTATTCTAGATGAGACTATGGTCCAACTGTGTGTTAGTTTATTCAGTCATGTTGAAGTTTGTGAAAGTCTGAAAGTTTCCTATCTATCGGATGATATCTTCCATCGGATGATGTCTTCTAACGGATGATGTCTTCCATCGGATGATGTCTTCTATCGGATGATGTCTTCTATCGGATGATGTCTTCTATCGGAAGGAGTATAATGAGTCACGTGATGTGCATGTGTCAATCGGTAGAAGTCGATATTAAGTCTTGTCGTTTTGTGATCGGATGAGGTTTAATAAGTCATGTGATGTGCATGTGTCAATCGGTAGAAGTCGATATTAAGTCTTGTCGTTTTGTGATCAGATGAAGTTTAATGAGTCACGTGATGTGCATGTGTCAATCGGTAGAAGTCGATATTAAGTCTTGTCGTTTTGTAATCAGATGAGGTTTAATGAGTCACGTGATGTGCATGTGTTAATCGGTAGAAGTCGATATTAAGTCTTGTCGTTTTGTGATCGGATGAGGTTTAATGAATCACGTGGGATGCATGTGTCAATCGATAGATATAGGTTTTTCCATTATCGGCAGGAGTATATATTAAGTCTTGTCGTTTTGTGATCGGATGAGGTTTAATGAATCACGAAGGATGCATGTGTCAATAGGTAGATGTAGTTTTTTTTTTCCATTATCGGCAGGAATATGTATTAAGTTTTGTCGTTTTGTGATCGGATGAGGTTTAATGAATCACATGGGATGCATGTGTCAATCGGTAGGAGCGTGCACCATGCTTTGTCGTTTTGCGATCGGTAGATGTCCTTGAGTGTCCAATTCCCTTCGGCCAAATGTCTTAATGTTTTGTCTAATTATAAACGTTGTCTACTTATTGAGTTTTCCACTGTAAAGTCGAGGATTAAAGATAGAATTATCATCACTGAGAGAAAATTTAAAATTTTCTGTAATTTCTCTTAGTTCAGTTCAATGTTTTGGGTAGCAAAACCGGGTCTGGAAGACTCGGGGCGTTACACCACTGCTATTTGTCTACTGCTTTTCTACGTCGACCGTTTTATGTTTTTCAGTTGATTGTCGACCGATTTCTGTTTGTCAGATCTCTCCCTCTTTCTATTTTTCCTGCCAAGTGTGTTGGTTCCAGAGCACTATGATTTTCTTTCAAACTTCTTCGTGATTTTTACCTCCTATCTCTCTCTCTGATCGGATTGATTCTTCAGCCATATTCTCCTCCTTTTCCATAATTTTATCCTTTATTTTCCAACTAGTAAATCTGTGACCAAATAAAATTCAAATAAGTGCTAATAATCTGATTTTTGCTAGAAATAAACATAAAATTCATTAATTTCGTAAAATCTTCCAATATTGCAGCAACCAATAGCAATTCTTTTTGTAACACCCGAGTCAACGGCCAGGTGATTTTCTTAACTGTATTAACGGTCATAAATATTTAATCTTCGTAGTTTAGAATTTATGCCAAGCTTAATTAATTACATGTGGATCTAAACTAGGTTGAGTGGCAAAGTTGTAATAATGGAGGATTGAGGCCTGTATTTAAAGAAAAAGGAAAGGATTTAAACCTCATTTAAACCACGGTAGCCGACACTACCCATTCCGGTGATTTCTTCTCTCGCAAGTTCTTACTCTCTGCTGCCAGCAAACTCTCCTCGACGGCCGGTTTACTCCGCCACCACTCGACTACTCTGCGCCTGAGGTATGCATTAGACAATGTGACTATTTGTTAGTTTATTAGCTCTGTTTTCAGCTCTGTATTGAAGTTTTGGATTCTTCAATGGCCGAGTATTGATAGGAACATTTTGAAACCCGAGATTGGTAATGTCATTCCGAATAGATTCTGGGCATTTAAAACAACCAACCCTGAGTTATCATTATCGAATCCGTCCGTTTTGATTTGGGATTTCGGGTTACATTGAGTATTAAACTAAGAACTCGGGAAGGACTCTTAGCTATTAGATCTTAGGATACCTCGAGATTAGAACTATTAGGATTTTGTTTTAACTATTGCAATGTAAATGTTTAGGTGAAGAAGTTTGAAGAGAAAGGAGCTCAAGTGCTAAGGAGACCAGGTAAGTGAATGTATTAAGATTTCCGGCTAATAGAGCCCTACATCGTGGGAGTACTAAGTTGAGATGTCTAATGTTTACCTTATGAGTATGAGCTTGTCTGTACTTGAAGGATTTATGTATGTTGCGAGTTATACCATGTGATGACCTATTAGTGAATGTGAAGTTGTCTACTCTGGTATGATCCTTGTCATAGTTTGATGAGTTAAAAGTTTTCATGTCCATGCATCATGAATGTTTCTCAAGCATAAGAAAATGTTTTAACGCATGTTTTCCACGAACAAGATATGTATGTATATATGTATATGTATAAGATTTATGCAACGTGGGTTAAGTGAGGGTTGGGGGCGGTTCGGCGTATGTCACAGTCCAAAGAAGGACATATGAATACGACCCGCAGTAGGGAACAAGATCAAACTCACTGTCGAACCCCCTTTACCGGCACAAATCCTCTCTTGATCCACACAACCTAAACAAAGAATATGAACAAAGACTATGAACGATGAGTATGATCAATGACTATGAATGATGAATATGATCAATGATTATGAATGATGAATATGATCCATGATTATGAATGATGATTATGAGCAAAGACATGAACAAGAAAAGACTTATGAGCATGTGATTTTCCCAAATTATGCATTCATGCATCTATGTTAGTGTTGCACTCCTTACTAAGCATTAGGCTTATAGTTTAAACCTTATGATGTAGGTGACGAGTTTTCAGGTGAGGAACTCAAGGTTAATGAGGATGTCTAAGCTTGGTTGCTGGAGGATGCTCAGTGTGACAGTGAAGGCCGGACCCTGGTTATACCCATAGTAAGTCAGAGAAGTTTATGATAAACAGATGACTAAGTAGAATAGAGTTTTCTTATAACAATGAGATTCGGATTTTTAATGGTTTGACTTCAGAGTCTGTTAACAATTTTAAGGATCATTGAATAGTCCGTTTGTTTAAGTCTTCCACTATGTGTATCTTGTATGGGATATGGTTTTCACTCATTAGGGTTTATAATTCCCAGGTTAAGGTTTGGGTGAGTTGTAGTATTCTCTGTTGGATGAGGTTGTTTGATGATTATAGTGTTTTACTGCCGTAAGATAGAAGTTGGATGAGGCATTCATCCGGCTGACGTCATCGGCAGATGTCAAATGATAGAAATCAAACGATTGAGTCTTCCGGATGATGTCACCGGAAGATGTAGTATGTCCTTCATCGGCAGATGTAGAGTGTTAGCCATCGGTTGATGAAAGTGTTATTTTGTCGTCTAGCGATCGGCAGATGTAGTGTTTAAGCCATCGGATGATGAAAGGGTTATTTTGTCGTCTAGCGATCGGCAGATGTAGAGTGTTTAGCCATCGGACGATGTGAGGGTTTTCTTGTCATTTAGTGACAGGGTCATGTTTTAATTATGCACGTGGGGAGCACATGTCCACCGGATGATGTTTCCCTATTTCACCGGAAGATGAAGTAAGTTTCTTCACCGGATGATGTAAGTACTATCTTGTCGTTTAGCGATCGGCAGATGTAGTGTAATAAAGTCACCGGATGATCTAAGGAGTCTTTTTACCGGATGATATAAACATGGTTTTGTCGTCTAGTGACCGGATGATGTAAGTGATAATTTGTCGTCTAGTGATCGGATGATATAGAGCTTGTAAGCTATCGGAAGATGTCTTAGATGAACACGTGAATTTCACATGTCTAGCGGTAGATGTTTTAAATTGGTCACACGAGATGCACGTGATCGTCGGTCGATGCGAGTATTCGCATCTGCCGATAGGTATTTAAATGAGTCATGTGGGGTGCACGTGCCATCCGGAAGACGCAATGTCTATCGGTTGATGCATGGAGACCCATGCAACTTGTACGTCGATTGGAAGCAAGTACGAGGGACTAACTTTCCATCCATTAAGTTGAAGTCTTTAAGCCTGTTAGGCATACTATTATTAAAGAAAAAAATAAAGAAGGAGAAAAGAGTTCAAATATGAGTTAAAGTTTTATGTAAAGTCATGAATTTCGTGGCAATCCTCCCCGGGTCGTTACACTTATAATTTTGACCAATTGTCTTTCATAAACACTTAAATCATACGAGTTATATAAAATAAAACTAGTATAAAATAACTCTAATTTAAGAGTTATCAGTATGCCTAAGAAGAATAGAGTGAGTGATGCCGATGAGTTGTCGAGGTCAACAATTTCAAGTAAGAAATCTACGATGGTGTGTCGTATATGTTGGTGTCACGGGCATAATAGTCACACTTGTCCTAACAAGGGATCCACTTCAGGCGCTGCTTCTGCTTTACAAGACACATTTATGGGTTTTCACACATTTGACGGGACGCAGGTACATTTCAACCATTTTTCATAAACACACTTTCATTATTTTTCTTAATATAGTTTTCATTATGTGCAAGAATCTTCTATACACGGCTATGGATGAAAAAACGTATGACTATATTCGGGCTGTAATTTGTTATATCGGCTGCTTCGGGCCAGATAGACATTACAAAGGTTAATGCTTGCAAGGCAGGTTTGGAAAAATTGTCAAAATATGTTTCGTTAGATTATGAAAAGAGTTGAGTATTCAATCACATTGATGGATCTTCCGAGATTGATGAAGTGAAACATATATTAAATGAGATTTGTTCCAAGACAATGAGGCGGTGAACGTGCGATTAAGTTTGATTATGTTTATCGCATGTTCACTGCCTCTTTCTTTTGGAACAAATCTCATTTAATATATGTTTCGCTTCATCAATCTCGGAAGATCCATCAATGTGATTGAGTACTCCACTCTTTTCACAATCTAACGATATATATTTTGACAACTTTTTCAAACCTATCTTGCAAGCATTAAGCATTAAGCTGTCTTCCAATATCGTTTGGTATTTTTTTAAAATTAATTTTTTATAATGCGTAATACAAGTATGTTTTATAATTTAATTCACCAAAATGGCAATAAATCGTACAAGTGCTCGAAAATTACGAAAATTTTTCTATTATCTTTCTATGGTTTGGTGAACATACAGTCAAATTTTCAAGTAAATCCAATATCGTTTGATTTTTTTTTTACCCTTAATTTTTTATAATGTGTAATTTAGTGAAAAAAAATTGAAAAATCAGACAAAGTTTCCTTTGTTTTATAACTTTCTCATAATTAGTTTCAAACAGTTCCTGCATATTCAAATGACAAATTTATAATCACCAAACAGTTCCAGAATTTTCTAACTACAATTAAGTTACATCAAAATAAATTACATTAAACTAAAGTAAATAAAGTAAACTACAAAACATAAACTAAGATGACGGGGAGGGCAGTTGGACATCGTCGTCATCGACCTTCATCCAATCTTAGATGATTTGCCTCGTATCTCTCTTGTAGTTCATCATCCATCTAAGGTACTCCATCATCTATTTATGGGACTCCTTCACCTCTCTATAAGACTTTGTCTGTCTCACTTCGAGTTGATGGAGTCTCTTTGCGAGAGACTCTACCTATGGCTGCGCTAGGGCTTCCTCTATAGAAACATCCTGAGAGGTGGATGCCCTCTGATCTATCTTCTCCATCCACGTCGATTTCAACTAGGCCCATCCGAATCAAATGAAGCCTATCAAATACGTCGGTGGCCCGCTGTGTTCTCATCTGCTCTCCAGAAGGGAGCTCAATCTGAAATTGCTCAACGATCTTCTGAATCAACGCGTCGTAGGGCAGATTCTGGTTGCGTGTCCGCCCGATCTCACAAATGTGACTTAAAATCAAAAACCTGGGGTCGAACTGCCTCTCGCTGTACAGCTTCTCCATGACATAGAGATCCATGCAGTGATGTGCCACTGGCTCTTATCAGAAAATCACAAACCAAGGTACGTAAATTAACCAAATTCTCATCTAACCGGTTTGTCTATTTTTCAGGTAAGGGCCATCTTAATGCATGGATTAGAAGCTTAGCAATGGGGCAAGTCACACATAACCGAGAAGTTGTCGCACACGACTAAAAGGAAGAGGCATTTAGTCGAGCACCTGGCGTGCGCAAAAGAATACAGTAGCATGCATAAAACCGGTCATCCAAGAACCAATCAGCATCATGCAAGAACCAGTCACAGCTTGCAAGAATTGGGAAGCAACATATACTGAATCGGGCAGCAGCATGGGCTCACGAGATGAACCGTGCACTAGCTTGCACGAGGTAGAAACACTAACTATGCGCATACGTGGTCGTCTCAGCGATGCTCCAATGGCTATTTTGATAATTTCCTTTCTGGTTTATCATTTCCTTTCTCATTTTCTTCTCTTCTGTAAGCCTTTGATTTTCAAAGGCTATAAAGAAGCTTCTCCGAACGATTGTTAAAAAAAAAAAAATTGAATATTTGGAAATCGAAGATCGTTTCTTCTAAAGGAGTTCCCTTCGTTGGTGCAAAGCATCGAATGTTCCGTGATGAATCGCCGAGGAGTCGCGCCTCCATTGTACCTCAAGCTCATGGTTGCTTGGAGGTACTCTTATCTCATCCTCTTCTCTTCTCTTCCACGAGTTGGAATCAGAAGAAAGGTTGGAGAAACTTGTCCCCAAAAGCTGTTGTTCTTTCTACGGGAAGACATGCGCCGAGAGCTACCAACTTCGACTCCTCAGCCAGCCTCGGGTCCTTCGACTTCACCATTCCCCGTCGACGTCTTCTGTGGAAGGAGCAGCGACTGCAAAGGATTATGCCCGATGCTGGAACCTCTTTTCCCACGAAGGGAGTTTTTCCCAAATGGCATTGTGGTGTCTAACGGACCGGTAAGGGCCCCCTTCAATCCAAACAACGTTCTCTGAGGCGTTATCCAACTACCCACCTCTCCATTTCGACTGGTATCAATTTTCTCATCTCCTACGCAATTTTTAGTTTTTCCTCTATTTTTAGCGACTGTTTGGAGTGTTCTTTGGTTTCTCCAAAGAACACCGAAGCTTGCTGTTTAATATAGTTTTCCGCATGCGTTTTAGGGCCCAGATATACTTCAATGTAATATCCGGCTTAATCGGATTTTGGATTTAATATATTATATTAATATATTATATTATATGTGGCATTTTTGGTAAATATGTCAAATTAAGTCAGTTTCGCAAACGGAAAGCGTTAATACGATCCTAACGATTAATTGGAATTTTAAGAATTTTGGAGAATTTTCGGAATAATAACGCTATATTCCGAGTAATTACGTTTCTCGTAAAACGAATGACGTTTTAGTAAAAATAGTAAACGGGGTCCGATTTGCGAACGAACAGTTTTAATAGAACCCAGATAATAAGTTGGAATTATTGGCGAAATAAGAAAATTCGAATGGTCGAAAACACGAGAGGGCAAAATTAATGTTTTGTTAAGAAATAGTTTTAATTATAATTATTATTATTATTATTATTATTATTATTATTATTAATAATAATCAAAACAAAAACAACGAAAAACGGTTTTTCGTTGTTTGATTCGAGCCCGAGCACCCGCGACGAACGACGAACGCGAACGGCGAGCGGCATCCCTCCAACGACGACGCGGCTCCGACGACGAGCAGACTCCGGCGAGCTGAAGCCAGAGTGCGGTTCGGCCTTTCCGCGCAAAAACCCGATCGAAAACGGTGAGTTCTCCCCTGTTCTTGCTCGATTTCTGGTCGCGAACGTCGAGCTCTGTTGAGCTCCGATCGCCGGCCCTTCGTGGCCGTTCTTGGCGTCGAATGGTCGGCTTAACACCGGCGATGGTTGCCGAGCGTTGGTGTGCCCAATTTGGGTTGAAAACAGGGAATCCCGAATTGGGGATTTCGGGTTTTCGGTGAATAACGTCTAAATTTTGGTTAGTTTATGTTAATTAGGTATAAGAGGGATTGATTGGTGAGAAAATGAGCGTGAATTGATGAAAAATCGAAAAAGGGGAAAATTCCGGGAAAGGGCAGATTCGGGTTTTGTAAAAATTGACCTAGTTACGATCGTTTGTTTTAGAATTCCTTTTGGCAGGTTAAAATAGGTTATTAGAGGAGCGCGTGGCCGCTGGAATCGTTCGATTCCGATAACCGACGCGAAAGTTACGCGCGTTCGAAGTTTCGGGTCGATTTTTACCGAACCCAAATTAGGGTCCGAAATTAATAGGTTGACCGTGATTAATGATAGAAAGGACGTATTGAACGTTATTGGACGAAGTTCGAGTGATTTGTGAGAAATGTTAAAATTGGAGAATTTAGGGATTTTAGGGAAAGGCTCGTAACTTGGAATTTTGTGGTGCCGAGCGTAGATTGTTCAATGAAATAGTTTAATGAATCGAATTAGAGCTTTAGGAAGTTTCTTTAGTTAAGATTTCGTTAATTTGGACGTTATCGGTTAAAACGCATTTTAACGATAATTGTTGTGAATTGCTTAGGTGAACGACGCTCGTGGACGGAGATTGAAGTGCAATGGACGCGAGGTAAGTTCTCGTGATCTTTTCTGGCCGATTGGCCTACACCGTACTTCGATGTAGCGTCGAGGATCTTAATGGATTGTTTGTTTTAATTGCTTTGGTCGGGTAGTTAGGTTGGTTTTAAATTGTTATAGGTTATAGGTTATTCTGTTTCGGTCTGGATGGTATACATGTTGCTTGTTTATTGCATCGTATAGTTATGTTATGTTCATATCTGTTCATGCATCACGTGTTTTTAAAGATCATGAAAAAAACGAATTTCTGCACGATGTTTTAAAGTAAATGCAAAGAAAGAATGACCCTTCGGTATACAGTTTAAATGACCCTTCGGTATATAGTTTAAATGACCCATCGGTATATAGTTTAAATGACCCATCGGTATATAGTTTAAATGACCCATCGGTATATAGTTAAACGACCCATCGGTATACAGTTTAAATGACCCTTCGGTATACAGTTTAAATGACCCTTCGGTATATAGTTTAAATGGCCCATCGGTATACAGTTTATAGCAAAGCAAAGATATCGGTATACAGTTTATAGCAAAGCAAAGCAAAGCAAAGCAAAGCAAAGTAAAGTAAAGTAAAGTAAAGTAAAGCAAAGTAAAGAAAAGAATGCGTGATTTATAGATTCATATGCACAGCACGCATTTGCATTTACTAGAGCTTACTGAGATTTTTATCTCATAGATGTCTGTATGGTGTAGGTGTTTACGAGGAAACAGGTGAGGACGAGCTTTCTCCTCCTGAGGCATGAGGCAGTTGACGAAAGATGGATTGCGGTGGTGTGTTGCGCAGTCGATGCTTACCTGACCCGTGGGGATCGTCTGTGTATGTATTCTGGGGGATATTTTGGGCTTCTGATGAATTGTATAGAATATTTATAGGATGCTTGGTTCTGGATAGGAATTAGATAACGTTTTTGGTAACTGTATGTAAAATGTTTTGATTGGTTTTGGGTTAACTGTGGATTAGATAGTTAATTGTATAGTTGATACATTTTAGGTTATTGGGTTCTGGATTGAAAACAATATTTTAGATGTTTTGGGTAAAAGTTGTTTTATAAACTGCTCTGAAAAGTATTTTGTCGATGATATACTGGAACTGTTTGGTAACTTGTTTCAGATGGGTTTGTTTAGTTTTTAAACGGATCCACGCAGTTTGTTTTCGTGAAAACGTGTTTTATTTAACTATGTCTCAAGTCGTTTCGAGTGAAAGTATAGGGTGGTTTTGTGTCAAGTTGTATTGTGAAGTCGTACGTATGTTCAAGGATAATTGAAGATGAAATTGGAGATGAGTTGAAGTGTGGGTTCGTGGTATATATAGAATTATTAAATGTTTTAAGTTTTATTAAATTGTTAAACGTTTTGTTTTAAATGTTTTAAAGGTCCGATTTCGATTACGTTTTAAATTCTGAATTAGTTTCCACTTAAAGAATAAAGTTAAAGGTTTAAATGAAAAAATTTATTACGAAAATACGGGCACGGAATTAGGGGTGTGACAGTTATGGTATCAGAGCCCCGGGTTTTAAAATCGGTTCTGTAGACTGCTCGACTGCACAGCCACTACGCGGACATCCTTCATCAACTGTAAGTCTGTTTATAGCTTTATTTGATTTTGTTTCTTAGGATTATTGTTTTGATTTCTATAGGATTTATAAAAAAAAAAAAAAAATGGTTCGAGGAAAGGATCCTAGAGACGACGCGCTAGATCGACTTACGGAGATAATAGATCGCCAGTCCCAACATATAGACCAACAAGCTCAGCTCATGAACAGACAATTTCTTCAGCTCGAGAGGTTGACAAACCGAGACGACCCAAGGACCCAAGGGGTGGTTGCTTGCAGTAGCCAAGGTATGAAGAGGATGGGCAGGGAAGAAATCGAGCAAGGTCGACGAAAGAAATTACGAGGAACTACTCGGGGACCCTGGTGTCTTAAATGCCAGAAGGAGCACTACGGCAGCTGTAGAGTAGGCACAGATAAATGCTTTCGATGTGGAGAGAATGACCATTTCGTCAAGGATTGCCCGAAGCCGGGCCGAGATCAACCAGGTAGAGGCCAACGAGGCAAGAATCAGAAAAACGTTACCCTAAAGCTACTTGCCTTGACTGGAGAAGAAGAAACTGCCCAACCCTCCGCTGTTTCAGGTAGAGTTTTATTTCAATAATTAATAGAACGAATAATATTAAAATAGAGAAGTAAGAAAGTAATGGAAGGGGGGGTTAGTGGAGTTCCTAAATGAACCCCAACTATGAGACGGTAGGTAGGTGCGTGACGATACAAGCCTTATAGAAAGAGAGTTATACGTTAATAAGATTAGCTTGACTTAACCAGGAGAAGTTATGCACTTAGATTTTGTTGCTATTAGAGAGGTACAACTTACGAGGTGTAAGGATTTAAATTTATAGAAAATGAACCCTAGTTGATGAAACTCAAAATCCTTAGAGTCTTAAGGTGTAAAGAATTAAGTAGTAATTTAAGCTAAAATGTAAAATGCATTTGGAGATGTTTTAGGTTCTCGAGGTATACTAAGTGCAATTAAGCAAGTAGGAAGATTTAGTAAGAATTTGAATACCCCGGATCCATGAAAAAGATTGAAGTGTCTAGACAAAAGAATCATATTCCAAAGCTTACCTAGTGTTATTGTGGATTGGGTACGAGGGTGACCATTATGGTTGTGGTGTAGAAAGATGTGACAGATCAATACAAGTCGCGGACGTAAGATTTGAGTGATCGGATAGGAGTGGTCGTATCGACCAATATGGAGGCAAAGATAAGGAGATTTACTCCGAGTTGGAAAGTATTTAAATCCCTGAACCCTAGAGAATTGAAGTCATGTGCATGGTGATACTCTAGGTACCGAAATTGGCTGTTCTCTAGGAAATGAGTACCACCAAAGACACCTTAGAAGACTGATCCATAAAGGAAGATATTAATCTGTGAGAAGATTACAACCGACTTATTAGGTGGGAGGTCTAGCGAAGTTAAGAATAATCGACGAATTGTGGACATGTCAGGCAGTTAGAGTTGCTTGATTAGATTGTGAAACAAAAGATATAGGAGTTAAGTTGCGAACCTATAGTTGGTACAATTTAAGTTAGGAGCCACAACATGAGGCTGCCTCCAGGATGAAAGTAGAAGTATTAGTGTTCGAGGAACTAGAAAGGTTATCATTAATGAAGAGACGTTTCAAATTATTGGGGGATAGAAAGGGTAGGATTTAAGGACTTTAGGAGAATTGGAATGAAGGCGTAAACTTATCTACAACAAGTTCGCAAACAAGAAGATAGTTGGATGAATCGTAGCATGCGAGTCAAGTAGACAAGTAAAGTATTGAACCCGACTAGGAGGAACGAAAGAGGATTGACTATTTCGAAACTTTGAAGAAATCCTCGTACGATGTTAGAGGTAAGTGCAGGTGATAGTTAGACTAAAAGGAAGAGTTAAGATTAGAAGCCTAGTTCGGTGGCTAATGTCGGGCGATTTGTGAAATTCGCAATATGTTGAATAGAGAATGTGAGTTTGCTCGCGAAACCATTTAAAGTAAACTTGGAGTGGGACAAGTTAGAAAAGCTCCGAAAGTCCGACGGTTAACAGGTCGAGACCGATGGATGCATTAGAGACTTAAGGTTATAATAAATAGTTAAAACAATTCTATGGTCAAAACTTGGGGATTCCATTGTACATGGAGTTAATAAGGAAATTGAGCTAAACAGATGAGCATAATGTGTATAGTATTTAGCAGAGGACATAACGATAGAATTCGTTGAGGTAACTTAGAACAAAATATGACATTTATAGCGTCTTATAGTTACAAAGGGATTGGAATCCTAAGCGAGTAGTAACTTTGTCCCCGGATGGACTCGTCGGGGCCTTGGAGTAACCTCGGTGAGACGGTTGGTGAAATCTAGAGATTTAAGTCCTAGTTGAGAATTTCTTTTATTAAGACCCGCGAGGTGCCCAAGGAAGTGTACAATTTGGATAATGTTGACGGAGAAGTTCTGTGGGAACATTACTAGGGAAATGTGGACTCGGGTGGTTGTAATAGAGATTAAGGTCGTAGTGTAATTGAAATTTAACGTTAGAGTAAGTAGTTTGAGAAGGCTTTGAGGGCGTGAAGTAGTTAGGTAAGTATCTGATAAACACGGAATTAAGAAAGTTAGGAACTAAGGAAAAAACTCAATTCGAGGAAGTTAAGTTATTTCGAGAATTGAGGATAAGAGACAATCTTTAGTAGAAACCAATTAATAAGTGAGAGAGAGTTTAATGTTTTAGGTGACTAAATGCAAACCAACACGTGCTCGGGGCGTTAAGTGTCAAGTACGCAGTTAGAGATCCTTTGGTTAAGACCGAGAGATTTGGTAAGAGTTGATGCGTAAACTGAAAGTGAGGACTACGATTAGGGAGTTAATGTAGAAATTCGGTGGGTGTGCATCCCGATTGTGAACAGGATCAAGGGAATTGCGTCGAGGTATGGGTTACAGCACAGAATTTAATGAAATTGTAGGCATTCAATTTGGCTGGTGTTAGGAAGCTTAGGTATGGCTCTGACCAAAATATGTTGGAAGTTGGTACATGCGCAAGTATTAAAGTGACAAATATGTTGTCGGGATAATTGGTTGAGATTTAAAAATTTATATTCGTGCTTAGTGCGTGAAAGAGGATGTGTACGATCAAATCGAAAGTAGGGGATACGAAATTAGGGCCAATGTTAGAGAATATAGTAGGGTTTCGGTTTAGAACCACGAAGAAGGACCAAAAGTACAGATGGTTTACCGAAGTAAAAATGTCGCATGACATGGGACATAAATATCAAGGACCATAAGGTATGACAAATTTTGAGGACAAAATTCTAAATAAGGTGGGTGGAATGTAATATCCGGCTTAATCGGATTTTGGATTTAATATATTATATTAATATATTATATTATATGTGGCATTTTTGGTAAATATGTCAAATTAAGTCAGTTTCGCAAACGGAAAGCGTTAATACGATCCTAACGATTAATTGGAATTTTAAGAATTTTGGAGAATTTTCGGAATAATAACGCTATATTCCGAGTAATTACGTTTCTCGTAAAACGAATGACGTTTTAGTAAAAATAGTAAACGGGGTCCGATTTGCGAACGAACAGTTTTAATAGAACCCAGATAATAAGTTGGAATTATTGGCGAAATAAGAAAATTCGAATGGTCGAAAACACGAGAGGGCAAAATTAATGTTTTGTTAAGAAATAGTTTTAATTATAATTATTATTATTATTATTATTATTATTATTATTATTAATAATAATCAAAACAAAAACAACGAAAAACGTTGTTTTTCGTTGTTGATTCGAGCCCGAGCACCCGCGACGAACGACGAACGCGAACGGCGAGCGGCATCCCTCCAACGACGACGCGGCTCCGACGATGAGCAGACTCCGGCGAGCTGAAGCCAGAGTGCGGTTCGGCCTTTCCGCGCAAAAACCCGATCGAAAACGGTGAGTTCTCCCCTGTTCTTGCTCGATTTCTGGCCGCGAACGTCGAGCTCTGTTGAGCTCCGATCGCCGGCCCTTCGTGGCCGTTCTTGGCGTCGAATGGTCGGCTTAACACCGGCGATGGTTGCCGAGCGTTGGTGTGCCCAATTTGGGTTGAAAACAGGGAATCCCGAATTGGGGATTTCGGGTTTTCGGTGAATAACGTCTAAATTTTGGTTAGTTTATGTTAATTAGGTATAAGAGGGATTGATTGGTGAGAAAATGAGCGTGAATTGATGAAAAATCGAAAAAGGGGAAAATTCCGGGAAAGGGCAGATTCGGGTTTTGTAAAAATTGACCTAGTTACGATCGTTTGTTTTAGAATTCCTTTTGGCAGGTTAAAATAGGTTATTAGAGGAGCGCGTGGCCGCTGGAATCGTTCGATTCCGATAACCGACGCGAAAGTTACGCGCGTTCGAAGTTTCGGGTCGATTTTTACCGAACCCAAATTAGGGTCCGAAATTAATAGGTTGACCGTGATTAATGATAGAAAGGACGTATTGAACGTTATTGGACGAAGTTCGAGTGATTTGTGAGAAATGTTAAAATTGGAGAATTTAGGAATTTTAGGGAAAGGCTCGTAACTTGGAATTTTGTGGTGCCGAGCGTAGATTGTTCAATGAAATAGTTTAATGAATCGAATTAGAGCTTTAGGAAGTTTCTTTAGTTAAGATTTCGTTAATTTGGACGTTATCGGTTAAAACGCATTTTAACGATAATTGTTGTGAATTGCTTAGGTGAACGACGCTCGTGGACGGAGATTGAAGTGCAATGGACGCGAGGTAAGTTCTCGTGATCTTTTCTGGCCGATTGGCCTACACCGTACTTCGATGTAGCGTCGAGGATCTTAATGGATTGTTTGTTTTAATTGCTTTGGTCGGGTAGTTAGGTTGGTTTTAAATTGTTATAGGTTATAGGTTATTCTGTTTCGGTCTAGATGGTATACATGTTGCTTGTTTATTGCATCGTATAGTTATGTTATGTTCATATCTGTTCATGCATCACGTGTTTTTAAAGATCATGAAAAAAACGAATTTCTGCACGATGTTTTAAAGTAAATGCAAAGAAAGAATGACCCTTCGGTATACAGTTTAAATGACCCTTCGGTATATAGTTTAAATGACCCATCGGTATATAGTTTAAATGACCCATCGGTATATAGTTAAACGACCCATCGGTATACAGTTTAAATGACCCTTCGGTATACAGTTTAAATGACCCTTCGGTATATAGTTTAAATGGCCCATCGGTATACAGTTTATAGCAAAGCAAAGCAATCGGTATACAGTTTATAGCAAAGCAAAGCAAAGCAAAGCAAAGCAAAGCAAAGTAAAGTAAAGTAAAGTAAAGCAAAGTAAAGAAAAGAATGCATGATTTATAGATTCATATGCACAGCACGCATTTGCATTTACTAGAGCTTACTGAGATTTTTATCTCATAGATGTCTGTATGGTGTAGGTGTTTACGAGGAAACAGGTGAGGACGAGCTTTCTCCTCCTGAGGCATGAGGCAGTTGACGAAAGATGGATTGCGGTGGTGTGTTGCGCAGTCGATGCTTACCTGACCCGTGGGGATCGTCTGTGTATGTATTCTGGGGGATATTTTGGGCTTCTGATGAATTGTATAGAATATTTATAGGATGCTTGGTTCTGGATAGGAATTAGATAACGTTTTTGGTAACTGTATGTAAAATGTTTTGATTGGTTTTGGGTTAACTGTGGTTTAGATAGTTAATTGTATAGTTGATACATTTTAGGTTATTGGGTTCTGGATTGAAAACAATATTTTAGATGTTTTGGGTAAAAGTTGTTTTATAAACTGCTCTGAAAAGTATTTTGTCGATGATATACTGAAACTGTTTGGTAACTTGTTTCAGATGGGTTTGTTTAGTTTTTAAACGGATCCACGCAGTTTGTTTTCGTGAAAACGTGTTTTATTTAACTATGTCTCAAGTCGTTTCGAGTGAAAGTATAGGGTGGTTTTGTGTCAAGTTGTATTGTGAAGTCGTACGTATGTTCAAGGATAATTGAAGATGAAATTGGAGATGAGTTGAAGTGTGGGTTCGTGGTATATATAGAATTATTAAATGTTTTAAGTTTTATTAAATTGTTAAACGTTTTGTTTTAAATGTTTTAAAGGTCCGATTTCGATTACGTTTTAAATTCTGAATTAGTTTCCACTTAAAGAATAAAGTTAAAGGTTTAAATGAAAAAATTTATTACGAAAATACGGGCACGGAATTAGGGGTGTGACATGTAGCTTACGAGATCTCTATGTCCATGCCGCGGTAGGATGGTGTGGGACAACATGTAACACCCAAAAATTAGTAACGGCCGAATTACGGGTCGTTACACAACATGTTATGAATGAACCGAGCTCTAAGATTCAAATCTTTAGATCTTGGCTTCACGAACCCCGCAATGTTAGAGTTGCGATGAATTTGCCTCATGAACTGTACTCCCTCGTCTGATCCGACAAAAGGACAGTTTCGGGAGGTATGGTAGTATCTCTCTGCCTTTTCTCTCACAAACTCGATCAACTCATTGGCCGTCTCTGGAGTAACTTCAATCTCCTACCCAGGATGTACGTCTTTATAATTTCTGACCTCCCGCTAAAGGTCAAGTTCACGAAAAATGAGCGAACAATTCGGTCACAGCTTTCGCCCTGCACACTGTAGAGCCCGTGCAGGCCGATTCTGTCAAACATTTCCTGGATCTCCAGAGACTCCCAACATTTAAAGTCGATTGTCTTTGAATGCATCACCAAGCGGTGTAACTGATCCAGCTCAAACTGTTCTTTGCATATTTGATTGCGAAATTCAAGCGACAAGAACTCAGGCCGCGGTCGCAGCATGTCTGGCTGGTTAGTCGGGTCACCTTGTGTCGCACCTCCTTGAGATATTGACGGTGTCCGACGTTCCGACTGTCCAACTTTTCGCCTAATAATCAATCTCTTAGTCATTTAAGGGCGATTTTGGAAATTTTTTTGCAAATTTAAGGGCTCGAATTTGTTGGATTTTGGCTGAAAATCAATGGAAACACTTGATAATAGACAAATCAACAAGGTGGAGTGTAAAATTATCGAATTTTTGAGAAAAAACGCAAAAGGGCCGAGAGGATTTGGGATTTTTCAAAGGTGGGGACGAGCTTATGGCCTCTGTTCCTATATAAATTATCGGGGAATGGGGCCGTTCAGGGGGTGGCCCTCCGTTCTCAGCCCTAATTTCATGAACGAAGGGTCAATAGTCCGCAATAGTCGTCCGCTCTCTAAGAACGGTCGACTGTTGTTGTATAACATACGATCGTTCTTGTCAGGACGGAGGGTCAATAGCCCGACACGGTCGGCTGTTCTTGGGAACGGTGGGACGATTATCTTGAACAGCCGACTGTTCTCCACCCTCAGTTTACAAACAGAGGGTCAATATCCCGGAACAGTCGGTTGTTCTTGCAGAATGGGCGGTTGTTCTCGAAGAATGGTCGGCTGTTTACGGGAGAATGGTCGGCTATTCTCCTAAAATAGTCGACTGTTCCTGAGCACCGTTCACCGCATGTGCAACGAAGGGTGTGCACATCCCACCTGTACATCCGATCTAACGTGTCAAGTACCACGTGACATTGGAAATAACGGATGGCCGTTTGTCATAGAACGGATGACCGTTCTATGGCGATTTTTGAAAACGGACGGAGATCGACCGACTGACCGAGTTTGTTTGTTAAGTTTTTAATAATTTAATGTTTGAATTGTTAGCCTTGAAAGTTTAAGATTTTTTAAAAAAAAGATCAATAGTGGGAGGTTTTTTTTATGGTAATTACCTAAGATTATAATCTCCAGTAACGTCAAGTCTACCTTCAAATCTACCTTCTATTCTTAAATAAATAATTATAAATAAATTATTAATTATACTCATTAATACATATTACGTTAGAAAATAAGAATAAAAAGATAATGATAGATAAAGTATTTTCTATTTTTTCCGGTATTTCTTCCTACTTTCTTTCCTTGTTCATGGTTTCCTCCTAAAACAGTTATCTGTATTAGAATAATATTGCAGTCCACCGCCATGGACGCTGAATATTGATATTTTAACTCGGTGGGCGTGGTCAGAGAAAGCAGGAGAAGCAAAGCAGGTTTCATAAACTTCAATCGTGCATTCTGCATCACACCCTCGTGGATTCAATGTTTTAATCCAAGAAAAAAACGCTGAATCCCAGCCCTCAAAAAGACAAAAAGTGAAGTCTCATTTTCAAGAAAAATCAAGGTGTGTGCTTGGTCTGACGATGATGATACAGAGAGGGTTCGTTTCATAAGAGTCAATGTTTTTTGTTTATATGGGGTCCATCACATGCTTGATCTTATTTTGGTCGCCTAACACGTTACTTTCACTTTTTTTGAGGTTTTATTTTTATCCTTTGTCTGGGTTTTGCTGCTACTGTTCTTGCATCATTCTTTGGGACTAAGGCTTGGCTTGGGTCCACTGCGTTTGGTGGTAGTGAGTCTGGTGACTGGTCAGTGGCCAGATCTCTCCCCAAAGCAAAGATTATGATCATTGCTGCCAGAAATATATATATGGGGTTAAGTTCAAAATAACCCCACAACCACGGGTTTGAAAAAATAAACCTTAAAGAAAAAAAATAGCTAAAAAAAACCTTTAAGTATGGAAAAAGTTCAAAATAACCCTTTCCGATCGACTACTCTCAAAAATAGACGACCAATATTAGATTGATTGACCGGTCAACCAATCTAACATTGGTCGATCGGTTCAAGTTGAACCGGTCGACCAACCTCATTTGAGTCAATCGATCTAGTTGAACCGGTTGACCAATGTCACAAAAATACAAATGTTCATGATCAATTATTGATCACGGGCGGGGATGGGCGACCATTGTTTTGTAGTGAGAATGGTCGACCGGTCTAGTTTCTCACCCTATTTAAACCCCCTAACTCTGCATTCTTCACTCCACTCCAAACCTCTTCACTATTCTAAATTGTTTCGGCAAAATTTCTCTTGGTTGACCGACAAATTAAAGTTTGAATTGTTATGTTTTTATAGTTTAACGTTTGATTTGTTCAGGATTTTACCCTAGATTTTAATTTGAATTTTACTCTTATTATTACTTTACTTTATACTCTTTCAATTATATTATAATGTGATTTCAAAACAAAAATTAATTGGATCTCAATTATTTTATGATATAATAATAGATTTTACTTTCAGTTTTTTATCAATTTTATTTTTATTAAATATTTATCTTTTGTAAAGTAACTTACGTTTTCATCATACTTATTTACTTAGTAATTGAAAAAATAATATAATAACTATTTTCATATACATTATTATTTTATTTTATTTATTTTTTAAAAAAACCTATACTAATTTAATCTTTATCGATGTAGCTTATTATTATTATCATTACTTTAATGCTCTCTCAATTATATTATAATTTTATTTCAAAACAAAAACTAATTGATATTAATATTATGTTCCACTATTATTCAATATGTTTCCCAACAATAATTTTAATCTTCACATATAATTTATAATAGTTTTGTTTTTTTATCAATTTTATTTTTATTAGATATTTTTCCTACTGATATTTTAGATAATTAATCGCATCTGTTATCATTTCTCGTGTTGTTTATTTAGTGATGTAATTGTAATGTATAAGTAAGTTATGTCTAGGAGATAAATTTTAAGTGGGACCGTTTGTGACGCCTCTAATATTTTCTGAGAACTTATTTGGAACGATAATTTTGTCTAGGGGAGGGAATTTAAATAGGGTGAGAAGGGTCGACCAGTCCAGTTGGACCGGTCGACCGTTCTCACTACAAAACAATGGTAGCCCATCCCTGCCCGTGATCATAATTGATCACGGGCGGGGATGGGCGACCATTGTTTTGTAGTGAGAATGGTCGACCGGTCTAGTTTCTCACCCTATTTAAACCCCCTAACTCTGCATTCTTCACTCCACTCCAAACCTCTTCACTATTCTAAATTGTTTCGGCAAAATTTCTCTTGGTTGACCGACAAATTAAAGTTTGAATTGTTATGTTTTTATAGTTTAACGTTTGATTTGTTCAGGATTTTACCCTAGATTTTAATTTGAATTTTACTCTTATTATTACTTTAATACTCTTTCAATTATATTATAATGTGATTTCAAAACAAAAATTAATTGGATCTCAATTATTTTATGATATAATAATATATTTTACTTTCAGTTTTTTATCAATTTTATTTTTATTAAATATTTATCTTTTGTAAAGTAACTTACGTTTTCATCATACTTATTTACTTAGTAATTGAAAAAATAATATAATAACTATTTTCATATACATTATTATTTTATTTTATTTTATTTTTTAAAAAAACCTATACTAATTTAATCTTTATCGATGTAGCTTATTATTATTATCATTACTTTAATGCTCTCTCAATTATATTATAATTTTATTTCAAAACAAAAACTAATTGGATATTAATATTATTGTTCCACCTATTATTCAATATTGTTTCCCAACAATAATTTTAATCTTCACATATAATTTATAATAGTTTTGTTTTTTTATCAATTTTATTTTTATTAGATATTTTTCTATTATATTTTAGATAATTAGATCGCATCTGTTATCATTTCTCGTGTTGTTTATTTAGTGATGTAATTGTAATGTATAAGTAAGTTATGTCTAGGAGACTAAATTTTAAGTGGGACCGTTTGTGACTCCTCTAATATTTTCTGAGAACTTATTTGGAACGATAATTTTGTCTAGGGGAGGGATATTTAAATAGGGTGAGAAGGGTCGACCAGTCCAGTTGGACCGGTCGACCGTTCTCACTACAAAACAATGGTAGCCCATCCCTGCCCGTGATCAATAATTGATCACGGGCATTTGTATTCTTGTGACATTGGTCGACTGGTCAACTAGACCGGTCGACCCATCAACCATTCTTGGTCGATCAAAAAGGATTATTTTGAACATTCTTCATACTCTGAAATGGATTATAAAAGTTGGAATCTAACAGCAATGGATGATTAAGAGTCGGTGAAGATGATGAGATGAGTTTATAATTCTGTAGAAATTGAACAATAATTGGCATGCCATGTGAAATGTGAAAACTAGCAAGTTGGGATCTGATTTTTTAAATTAAAACTTTTTGTTGGGACAAAACTGCATCCAATTGTTCTTAATTGTGTCACCTGATCTGACTACAGCTGAAATGACAGTAAAAGCTGACAAAGTTTAGGCTTTTAACAGTTTGCTTTAAGACCCATTATTTGAAACTTTCATATGATGTAATTAGCGTTACATCCAAGAATTTTGAATAATTCAATCGTTAAAATAAGGAAGAAAATAATTTGATGGGGGATTTTAGGTTTCGAATTTGATTCACTGGATGTAACCGAGGTCCTGGTAGGACGAGTGTTGGGAAGAAGATGGGAAGTTTTCGTACAGTTTACTGTTTTGGGGAAAATGGGGTAAGAGGAAGAAGAAAATGTCAAAAAATGGAAGCTTGAGAAGTGGGAGAAGTTAAATCTGAGATATCCATGATTGGGTCATACACGACCCCACTCAGAAGGTGAAACTGGTAAAGCTTGATATTCAAAGAAGGCAGCAATGGCGTAAGGCACAAGACCTGATCCGAAGAAGACTGGGTGGCGAGTCTTTCACGTGACCTCGACTCAAAGTTCTCTCTCTCTCTCTCTCTCTCTCTCTCTCTCTGAGAGGATCGAGATGGTGAGGGCGCTGATTCTTGCAGCCTAGCCACGATGCACCGGTACACATGGGAGCCTCTCACGGCCGGGAGAAATGTGGCCGTCGAATTCCATCCCCATCGAAGGCAAAGTTTGACCGGAATTTCCAAGGACTTGGATGAGAACTTGGATCTCTTCTCCAAAAATCGCCTCTCTCTATCTATTCCATTGTCTGACGATTCTTCCGATGGTATGACTCCGATTCTCGCTCAAATCCATCTTTCATCCCCTTCTCCGATCAACATTCTGAACTCTTTTCCCCTTTTCATTTTTCTGAAATCTTTTTCGCTCTGGATTTGTGGGTTTCCCGTGAGCTGTTTCGAATCTTAAAGCTGATTACAGAAACGAAAATGGTGTTCTCCTACCAGACCTTCAATGGCGGCTTAGTTTTTATGACTGCTCATAATTTAACTATAAATGATTGATTGCTTCTTCGTTTGGCCGTATTTATGATGTTCATCCTGGAAAATACTATACCCTTTATCTTAATTGCCATGTTTTTACTGCTCTGAGGTTGTCATCTGCTTGTTTTTTCTGTCGAATCCTGATTTTTCTTCGATTCTGGCAGTGTCGACGAAATTGGGGAGACTTTCTGTTGGATCAGTGAAGTTGGCCAAGAGTGGGATTGATGAGCTATTGTCATCGACAGAGGGAGGGAAGCATGACTATGACTGGTAATTTTCGTCAACCTTTCATCGATTTCAACCAACATCCAGACTGGATTTTGATTCTTCTTTTAATCATTTCATCATGATATCAACTCAGCTGATATCTTCTTTGATTTCAGACTGATTTTCGATGAAATTCAGGCCAATTTCTCTACTGGTCTTGGATAAACGATTACTTATTTCACACAATTCTTGTGGTTGTTCCATTTTTCATTTGCTATAATCATATTCAATGATTAAGACGGAGTTTCAGCGCAGATAATAGAACGATTTCCCCTCGTCTTTTGTTTTTCTTTTCCTTGGTTTTTGATTTGCAATATTTGTGCAGGCTTCTAACTCCACCCGGAACTCCTCTGTTGTCTCCATCTAACGGAAGCGAGTCAAAACTAACTCAGGCAGCTCCGAGGCGATCGTCCTCAGTTAGATCTTCTTCCACCACAAAGGCATCGAGGGTATCACTTGGACTTGTCTTTACTTTTTGCTTACATGATTTGTATCTGTGATGTGTTTATTTGATTTAACTTTCGGTTCAGCTATCGGTGTCACAATCCGAGAGTAACCATTCTTCGAGACCAACTCGAAGCAGTTCGGTTACTCGAAGCTCTTCCTCGACTCTTCAAAATGGTAGTTATTCGACAAACAGATCTTTGACTATTCTCAATACAAGTTCTGTTTCGGTTTCCTCTTATACCCGACCTTCTTCGCCGATCACTCGCACTCCATCCCTTGGTAGGCCTTCTACGCCATCGTCTCGTCCCGGACCGACAAGATCCTTGACTCCTTCGAGGATTCGTCCCGCCACCACTTCTTCCCCTGTCGATAAAACGCAACCCTTAACTAGCTCAAGGCCCTCAACTCCTAGTTCTAGGCCACATATTCCTGCAAACTTGGGTTCATCAGCACCAAAATCGACTTCTCATCCATCCATGCCCACCCGCCGAAATTCAGTTTCATCAATGTCGACAGCACCAGGCCCTGCTACCTCTGCCATCCGATCTCTCTCGAACGGGCACAGTACACCAGCATCATCCCGGCCAAGCTCCCCCAGTTCTAGGGTCCGGCCTCCACCGCAGCCTATTGTTCCCCCTGATTTTCCACTTGACACTCCTCCAAATCTAAGAACATCTTTGCCCGACCGGCCAGTTTCTGCAGGTCGATCTCGGCCAGGGGCTGCTGTCACCCTCAAGGGGAATACTGAAGCCCGAGCCTCTTTGAATATGGCGAGAAGGGCGTCATCTCCGACTGGAACAAGGGGAAGACTCATGAACCAAGGTGATGCTTTCGAGCCTCGCAAGGCCTCACATAGTCCTGAAACGACCGCAAGGAAAGCTGTGAAGGCCTTAACAAGCGCCACAGACAGCACTGGATTTGGGAGGACTATCTCGAAGAAGTCACTGGATATGGCCATTAGACATATGGTACGACTAGATTTAGGCCATAAATAGTGTCACAAAATTTTAGGGGACAGTCCCTGTGAGCTTTGAACTGCCTTATTTGATGATTTCTCCTAATTGAACTTGGTGTTTTGCAGGACATACGAAGCGGCAGTGGGAACGGGATTCGCCAATTATCAACTACGACCTCTTTTTCCTCAGAGCATCCGATCTGCAACTTCCAAAACTCAGCCTATCGCCACGTCTAATGCTCTGGCGCCGGTCAAAGTAAACTCCAACCTGCTGCGCGGGAACAACGGGTTCGTTCAAGAACAAGGAAACCATTGTCGTGGACCCTCGGAAAATGGCAGCGATTCTAATGTTGGACGGTTTTCGGCAAAGCTGAGTGAACTTGATATCTACGAAAGCACTCGTTATGATGCAATATTGCTCAAGGAGGACGCAAAAAATACAAATTGGCTGCACAGTGTGGACAATAGAAGTGACGCAGAGTCCATCTTCGATAATGGTTTCGAGTCCCTGCCTGAGCCGTTCGTCCTGTTGTAACGTCGGGAGAGTTTGATTGGTCTGTTTCTATTTGTTCTTAAATTATTACTTAGAACCATACCATTTTGTTTCTAAAAGGATGGGAGCCTTTCATATAAACGAAACATGATACGCAGAGAAATGACTGCTGGTTTTGTTGTTCCAAATATTTGCACTAAGTGCAGAGGCTCTTAGCTGTTTTGCTAATAGGCTTCCCAAATATTAAATTGCATGGAAAATCATAGCTCAAATTTATAGATTTTAATTATTTTGAGCAGAATTTTGATACAACAACCAAGAAAATCGAGAACGTTTTTTTCGCGAAAATAGTTGATATTTTGCATAAATTTGATTATCACTTGTTACGATAGCGTGCAACTGCATTGGTCTTAAATTCACTAGGCACTGAGCCCGACCTAATCGAGGACAACTAGGTTTGCTTGACTTACTCGTTGACAGCCCGTATGACACAGTCCAGGCGAGCTCGTGAGTTGCTCGACTAGATACAGTAATGGGGGGTTGGCATCCTTAGTGTCAATGGACTTACAAAATAAAGAAAATATTTGATGGTGGGATTGAAATTAATGGTAATGAAGAGGAGGGAAACCAACTTAAATTAGGAGGATCTATTTTGATTAGGATTTATCTACTTAGCACTAAAGTTCAAAATCTTGTATTGACTTGGAAGGGGTGAAGCGATTGTCCACGCCAAACCAACTCGGAAAAAATCTAGTTCACTTAGTTAATGAATCCAGCTTGACTCAACTTGTATAATAAACGGCCTAACGATCAACCTAATTGCGTAAAAGATGTTCAACGAGTCAATTAGCGAGTCAAACGAGATCCAAATAACATCTACTTATATTCTAAATTGATTCAAGGTAAAACATAAGTGGATAATCAAACACAAGTTTAGGAGATCTGTGAAGCATTTCAAAGCTGCAAAGAAAAATTAAAGACTCAAAAAATATCAATTGTCTCTCAGAAAATGCCCTAAGGTGAGATTAAATTGGACTTGCGATTCTAACTTTACTAGGACTTCTGCTCAAACTAGAATATCACTTAATCGAGTGACACTAAACTAGTCGAATGGGCAGTTTATCTGAAATTTTGTGAAACACAATCGTTCCCAATGCTTCCGAACCCTAAGGTCAGCGTGTCAAATTTTGAGATGGCTTGTTTCACTCAAACAAGTTTTTTTAACCGAAATCACAAGTCAGTTCATTACTTCTAATTTTAAACAAATTAAACGAGCTGATTCAACTAGCAACAATGACAAGTTAAGATGGCTAGTTTTGACACTTCTATTTGGGCCTCGACCTACCAAACATGGCATTTATTCAAATTAAAGGATTGCTTGCACCAATTGTGGGGTGAAGTGGGTTGGATCATTATCACAAAAGGTAGTTTCCTTCTTTTCTCACCACCCTCTTGAATAGGTATCTCATTTAAGTTTGTTGACAGTTCATTCCTCTACTCTTACCAACCCATTCCACGAACATTACTTATTTATTTACAAGTACAAGTAATTTTGATCGGACGACACGTTATAAAGTAAGGTATAAGATTAAAGAGAGGATATAGAACATTATTATAAATAATTTATTATTCATTTTAATATATAAATGGAGACTGGTCGTCATCGTTAGACCAAACCCTCCCAACCTGGTCCGAGAGTTAAGAGGTCCAAATTCGAATAAGTTTGAATAGACAAACAATTTATTGAATTATTATAGATGATTGGACTAGCTTAAACCAAAATGTTTGGCGAAAGTTGTTAGTAGTGGAGAGCGATTGGGTTAGGGGAGGATATATTGTCGGTAGAGAGAATCGGGAATGGAATCATCAATATTGTGAACATTTGAAGCTGCTGTTCCTCAAATTGTTCGATTACAGGATTTCCACTGTCACCACGTAACAGTAGTCAAGGCAGCTAGGAAGTATATGTTCAAAATCGAGTGAAAAATCTTGTGTAAAATTAAGTCAGTCAAGGCAGCTAGGATTAGCGAAAATAATTTTTACAATCGAAAAAGAGAGACATTTTGATCAATTTTATCACGATATGGACCGTTTCACTAACGACCCAAAATACTGTTAGGATTAGACGCCCTAATCCACCTGTAACGAACGATTCAGAAAACCGAAAAAGAAAAACGAGAAAATAATGGACACCGAATTTTACGTGGAAACCCTAGAAAGGGAAAAAATCACGGGCAGAGGAGAGAATCACTAATATCAAATTCGGTACAATGAGTTTTGCGACTCAAGCATCAATATATAGAGAAAACATAAAACCCTAATATTGATATACGGGCCCAACCCGGCCCACTAGAATTCGGGTCACACCAAATTCTAACAAACTCCACCTTGACACGAATTTCACAAGAGAGATCCAACGGGCTACTCGGCCCAACAAAACCGAATCCAGAACACTGAACTCTGACAATCTCCACCTTCAACGAAATTCCGGTGCAATGAAACAAATCTGCAAAACACCATTAAAAAAAGCTCCTCTACCACAAAGGGCCCCAGATGGGCCAACTCAGCATCCGATACCGATCAAGTTTAAGCCCCGCTTAAACTTGAGAGATTTACCTGAGAAGAAATCGCATCTCCTCCTCCATGGTATCACTGAACTATCAGAGTTGCTGCAACGAACTCTATCTGAACATGTCGAAGACTCCACACAGGAATCGTTACCCTCGAACACATTCAATGCATAACTCACAGTTTCATCATATCGTCCCGAAGTTTTAACCTTCCGCATTGTTCTGCCTTTGACGATACTATTCTGACGTGAAACTGAACCTGATGACTGAGCATCTGTAATAGGTTGACTCATCGGCTCTGATGTACCCTCAGATCCCAACCTGAACTTCACCCGATAACCTGACTTCTTCCGAGTCTTCTCAACTTTTCTCTTAGAAAGTGAATTCACAAACTTTGTAGCCTTATTACCTATCACATTCACTGTGGAACCCGCGATCTTCGCATGCATCACATATAATGAGGAGCATTTTTGTAACGACCCTAAAACTGTACCCAAATTTCCCATACAAATTTTTCATTTTCTTCTTATCTTTAAATAAAACTTATGCGGAAATTAAAACGAAGTCAAAAATAGAATTTAAATCGGAATCGAAGTTTCAAAACTATTTAAAAACAAACCTAAAACATTTATTAAAAGAAAACAATTCAGTAAATAAATTAAAATTTAAAAATAGAAAGGGGGAGGGCAAATTTGTCAATCCGACGAATTGAAGGAGGGGCGATCGATCCAGAGATCGATCACCTATGCTGATCGCTGGCAGCCACTGCCCAGCGACTGATCGCTGGCAGTGATCGCTGCCAGCGATCGCTGGCTACAACCCAGATGGGCGATCGATCTCTTGATCGATCACTTATGCTGATCGCTGGCAGCCACTGCCCAGCGACTGATCGCTGGCAGTGATCGCTGCCAGCGATCGCTGGCTCCAACCCAGGAGGCAGCGATCTCTTCCTTGCTCTTTGCCTTACAATCATGTCCTATACGCTCTCTGGAAATCAGAATTTCCAGAGAGCAACTTCATCCAAACATCGATCCCCCATGCACATATCAATTCTAACAGATTCCCAATTTCTCCCACATTTAACTCTAAACGCACGTACATCTTTACTTGTAAAACCACCCAAATTATATGATCTAATACACGTCAATCTTTCGCAAAAACAAACGGCATGGATATGTTTAAAAATCGACAATCCCAAGCAGTTCCAATAAGATTTTACAAAACAGTTTACAAAACAGGTTTTTCCAATACGTTTAAAACTTCAAAAGTAAACCTATCCACTAACCAGAACCAAGCATCATAATATATCTATACAACCAACAGCCCAAAATGTCCCAAAAACCCTCAAAACTCTGTACATACTTTCCACGGGTCGGTTAAGCCTCGACTGCTCCAGCACACCACCGCAGCCATCCTCTGTCAACTGAATCATGCCTCAGGTGGAGGGACATCGTCCTCACCTGGTACCTCGAAGTCTATGTCACCTACACCATACAATATACACTATGAGATAAAATCTCAGTAAGACTCGTAAATGCAAATACTATGCCATGTTATGCTATGCTGTGCTATGCCATGCTATGTTGTGCTATGCCATGCTATGCTCTGTAGGTGTCACCGAGATCCTATCCCCCTAACCGGAGAGAGCTCATCCAGCGGGCGGACTACTCTTTCCAGTTAGAGGAGGGGGTGTTGACTTATAGAGTGTTTAAGTCATAATTTGTTTTTGATGATGTATTTGTGATTAAATATTCAATTTGATTATGTGTACTTAAAGAGAATTATAAATATGAGTCTATTTGGAAATACCCTTGAAAAGGGTATTTTAGTTGTTTAATAAATTGGTTTGAGTATATAGGGCTGAATAGTCAAACAGGGCTGAAATACAATTTTTCTGCCAATCGCTACACGACAAAGTGAAGGTAGGTTTTATGCCGATGACGTGTCAAGATACTCATGCCGATGGTATCTTAATGTTCTTCTGCCGATGACGTTCAACCTTGCAAATGCCGATCACAAGACGACAAGCTTCAAGTCTCATCATGCCGATGACGTGGCCAGCGCTTACATGTTCTATCATGCCGATGGCATTTTAAAGAAACTCGTGCCGATGGCGTTTAAAGAAACTCGTGCCGATGGCGTTTAAAGAAACCCGTGCCGATGATATGATGACATGTCAAGTTGCATATGCCGATAGCATTTGAAGCTACTCTTGCCGATGCTGTTCAAGGATACTTATGCCGATTGCATTACCAAGTTGCTTCCACCGATGACGTGGCATTGATTTAAACTGTTTCTGCCGATGCATTTCCGCCAGAAATCAAAGCCAGCCGCGAAGCTACAGTGACGTCGTTTTCAAGCTTTAACTTCAGAACATTAATGGCGACGACGAACAGAAATCTAGTTGCAACGGCTATCCACGATTGTACGACTTCAGCTCCAACGGTAACAATGTTTCTATTTTCAGATAGAGAGCATTGAAGTCTTGCAGATCTGAAGACAGAGTATAAAAGCCGAAGTTAGAGCTCGAAGACTAACCTTTTTGCAATTTTGAATATCCGAGCCCTAACGTGAAAAACATTCATACTCTGTATTTTGCTCTACACCTCTAGCTCTTAACTTGAGATTCAGAACTTGTGAGAGTGTAGACTGTTTGTATTATTTACAACTCAACATTTGTAAAGGCAGTGGATTGACGCCCGTGAAAGTTCAATCCAGAATTGTAAAGGCAGTTGATCGGAGCCCGGAATCCCGATCTGTTTTCTCGTGAGGAGAAGGTTAAGAATCTTCAAGGGGGTGCCTTGGAGCGTGGACGTAGGCAAGGTTTAGCCGAACCACGTTAAAATCCTGGTGTTAAATTTCTCTCTCTCTCTCTCTATTTTTTTGTGTTTGTTTGCTGTTTATATTCAAACTAAAATTACAAGAGAAATTTGCTAGACTATACAATTAAGTTTTTTAATAAGTCTAATTCACCCCCCTCTTAGACAAATCTCGATCCTACAATTGGTATCAGAGCGAGGTTTACTATTGTCTAAGTTGTATTTGAGTACTCTGTGTGTTATCTACTATGGCATTCAATACAAACACATCTCACGTAGAGGGTCAATCTGTTTCCAGGCCACCATTTTTTGATGGCAATGATTATGTGTACTGGAAAGCGAGAATGAGAATCTTTGTTCAAGCTATGGATTATGAGATGTGGGGCATAATCGAAAACGGCCCTTTCAAGGCCACGAAAACTGCTGATGGGAAAATTATCCCTAAGGACTCTACTGAATTGTCTGAGTCCGACAAGAGAAATCTGAGCCTTAATGCCAAGGCAATCAATACCCTGTATTGTGCTCTAAACAGAGATGAGTTCAATAGAGTACAAGGATGTGATAGTGCTCAGGAAATCTGGCATTTATTAGAAGTAACACATGAGGGAACAAACCAAGTTAAAGAGAGCAAATTAAGCATGTTTGTTCATGAATATGAATTGTTCTCCATGGAAAAGGATGAATCCATTTCCTCTATGTTTACTAGATTCACTAACATTACTAATGGGTTAAAAGCTCTTGGTAAGATATATACAGGTGAAGAACTAGTCAGGAAAATCTTGAGGTGCCTACCACGAGTTTGGCAACCTAAAGTGACAGCCATTCAAGAAGCTCGAGATCTGAAGGTTCTTAAACTTGAAGAGCTCCTTGGCTCTCTCATGACTCACGAGATAACAATGAGAGCCAATGAGAAGGAAGATCTCAAGGAGAAAGAGATCAGTAAGAAAAAGGATATTGCCCTCAAAGCCTCATCAAGTAAGCAAGAGGACTCAGAAGAAGAGGAAGATGACGATGAGGATATTGCTCTCATCACCAGGAGGTTTAGTAAATTCCTCCAGAGAAAAAGAATGCAGGGAAGGAGATTTCCGAAGGTTGAAAAGTCACAAAAGGAAAAGGAAATCACCTGTTTTGGATGCGGCAAGCCTGGCCATATGAAGGCAGAGTGTCCACAGGCAAAGAAGTATCCCAAAAAGTTCAAGAAGAAGGCCATGAAGGCAACTTGGGATGAAAGTGAAGGCGACACCTCTTCTTCAGAAGATGAGGAGGTAGCTAACCTCTGCTTCATGGCTCACGAAGATAAGGTTAGCTCTTTATCTCCTTGTACGTTAAGTGACAGTGAAACTGATGATGATGATGATGATGGAAACATGGTAGATGCTTTTAATGATCTAGTAAAACAATTTAGCATGTTAAAAACTAAGTACATTGCATTGAAAAAGGAAAATGCATGTTTTATTGAGAAGCACGCAAATGAACATATTCAGCATGAAAAAGAAGTGTCTGAACTGAAAAAGAAAAATGAATTCTTAAACTGGTTTGTTCAGAGATTGACTCTTAGTAGTAATAAACTGAAGATGTTGATAAATGATCAAAGAATGACCTTTGATAGAGCAGGCATTGGATATAGTGGGGATAACAAAAAGAGAGAATATAAGACCTTTTTTGTTAAATCTGTTGTTTGCCATGCGTGCAATGAGGTAGGACATAAATCATATGTATGTCCATTCAAAACAGAAAAAAGTATGCCTGATTGTAAACTTCAATGGGTTCCTAAGGGAACCAGACCTAACTCTAGGACCCAAAAGGTTTGGGTACCAAAGAAGACAACTTGATCTTCTGTTTTGCAGGTTGAAGGTTCTCCTGAAAGAAATCAATGGTACCTCGACAGTGGATGTTCGAGGCATATGACAGGAGACTCAACCAAGTTTGCAGTTGTCAACAAAAAGAAAGGGAGTGTAACTTTTGGTGGAAATCAAAAAGGGAAAATTGTTGGCATCGGCAACATAGGTAACAGCATTAATCCCATTATTGAAAATGTTTTATTAGTTGATGGATTAAAGCATAACTTACTGAGTATTAGCCAGTTATGTGATAAAGGTTATAAAGTGATTTTTGAGTCAAATTCTTGCTTGATTAAAGATGCTTCAAATGACAAAATTTTATTTTCTGGCTATAGGAAAGAAAATATTTACATTATTGATTTGGATGATATTGTTATTTCTGATGAAAAATGCTTTACTGTGAATGCCTCTAATGACTGTTGGACTTGGCATAGGAGATTAGGTCACGTAGGAATGGATACCTTAGCTAAGATTACTAAGGATAATTTAGTTAGAGGGATTCCGAAGATATCCTTCGAAAAGGATAAGGTCTGTGAGGCTTGTCAAATGGGCAAGCAGATCAAATCTTCTTTTAAATCTAAGAGTGAAATATCTACCTCTAAGCATCTCCAACTCCTTCACATGGACCTCTTCGGTCCTTCTAATATAGCAAGCTTAGGAGGAAAATTCTATGCTTTTGTCATTGTAGATGACTTCTCTAGGTTTTCTTGGGTGTTCTTTTTAAAGTCTAAGGATGAGACTTTTGACACCTTCTCTAGTTTTAGGAAAAGAGTTCAAAATGAGAAGGAGCTCACCATTATTGCTATTCGTAGTGATCATGGTGGAGAATTTGAAAATGAAAGATTTGAACTCCTGTGTCTCAAACATGGAATTGAGCACAACTTTTCATCTCCTAGAACCCCTCAGCAAAATGGTGTTGTTGAGAGGAAAAATAGATCTCTCCAAGAACTTGCCCGAACCATGCTAAATGAGAATTCCCTTCCCAAATACTTCTGGGCTGAAGCTGTTGCTACAGCTTGCTATGTTCTTAATAGAGTCTCCATAAGGCCGATTCTAGATAAAACTCCATATGAACTCTGGAGTGGAAAAACTCCTTCTGTTAAGTATTTTAGAGCCTTTGGCAGTAAATGCTTCATCCTTAACACTAAGGATAACTTAGGGAAATTTGATTCCAAATCCGATTTTGGAATCTTTCTTGGTTATTCCTTGTCCAGTAAAGCATATAGAGTTTTCAATAAGAGAACTCTAGTTGTAGAGGAATCAGTTCATGTAAACTTTGATGAGACTCCTCAACCAATAATTAATGTGGATGAGGATGATTCTTTGGACAAACAACTGGATTCTCTCTCTTTAGAAAAGTCTACGGTTCCCACTCAATTAGAAAAACCTCTAGAACCATCTTCTACTTCTCTGGAAATCATATCTGTTAAAAATGAATCTGCAGATCTTCCTAGAGACTGGAAGTATGTTAGAAACCATCCTTTAGAAGAAGTCTTAGGTGATCATTCTTTAGGAGTTAAGACTAGATCCTCTCTTAGGAATCTCTGTGCCAATGTGGCTTTTATCTCACAAATAGAGCCTAAGAAATTTGAGGAGGCCGAGAGTGATGAAAATTGGATTATGGCCATGCAAGAAGAGTTAAATCAATTCGAAAGGAGCAAGGTATGGGAACTTGTTCCACGGCCTAAGGATCATCCTATTATTGGAACTAAATGGGTTTACAAGAATAAACTAGATGAGAATGGGATTGTCATTAGAAATAAGGCTAGACTGGTAGCTAAGGGATACTCTCAAGAAGAGGGTATTGATTTTGAGGAATCTTTTGCCCCTGTTGCTAGACTAGAGTCTATCAGGATGCTCTTAGCTTTTGCTTGCCACAAAAACTTCACACTCTTTCAAATGGATGTAAAAAGTGCATTCTTAAATGGCTTTATAACAGAAGAAGTTTATGTTGATCAACCTTTAGGTTTTGAAGCTTTCGATAAACCCGAGCATGTCTATAAGTTAAGGAAAGCTCTTTATGGTCTAAAGCAGGCTCCTAGAGCATGGTATGACAGATTGAAGAATTTTCTTGAGGAAAGAAATTTCAAAAAGGGAAATTCTGATTCAACTCTGTTTACCAGGCAAAAGGACAAGGATATTCTGTTGGTTCAAATTTATGTCGATGACATTATTTTTGGGTCAACAAATGTCAATATGTGTAGTGAGTTTTCTTCCCTCATGCAAGTGAATTTGAAATGAGTATGATGGGGGAGTTAAAGTTTTTCTTAGGTTTCCAGATTAATCAATCTTTTGATGGAATCTTTTTCTGTCAAGAAAAGTATATTAAAGAACTTCTTAAGAGATTTGATTTAGAAAGTGTCAAATCTTCCAAAACTCCCATGAGTACCACAACAAAATTGGATAAAGATGAAAAAGGCATTAATGTTGATATTAAGAAATATCGTGGTATGATTGGTTCTCTGCTATATCTGACTGCAAGTAGGCTAGATATACTCTTTAGCGTTTGTCTCTGTGCTAGATTTCAAGCTGCCCCTAAGGAGTCTCACTTATCTGCTGTTAAACGGATTTTTAAATATCTAAGTGGGACAGTTGACTTAGGACTCTGGTATCTGAAAGGTACCTCATTTGATCTAATAGGATATTCTGATTCTGACTATGCTGGTAGTCTTATTGATAGAAAAAGCACTAGTGGCACATGTCAGTTCTTAGGAGAGTCTCTTGTTTCTTGGTATTCTAAAAAACAGAATTCTGTTGCATTGTCAACTGCTGAGAGTGAATATATTGCTACAGGCAGTTGTTGTGCACAAATGCTTTGGATGAAACAGACTTTGGAAGATTTCAATCTGTTTTATGATAGGATTCCTATTCGGTGTGATAACACCAGTGCCATTAATATTTCTAAAAATCCTATTCAGCACTCTAGAACCAAGCACATAGATGTCAGATATCATTTCATTAGAGATCATGTTCAAAAAGGTGATATCATTTTAGAGTTTGTTAATTCCGTAGATCAACTTGCAGACATCTTCACCAAGCCTTTAGATGAAAAGACTTTCAATAATATTAGGATAAGGCTAGGTCTCATTCGGGTTGAGAAAAACTAAGCTTATTTCTTTGCTGAAAAATTTCTAAATATTGGAGTGTTTTTCTCTTCTGTGTTGGCATCGGCAGATGCTGTGTTTTTCAATAGGCATCGGAAGATGCATATCTATAGGAAGGCATCGGAAGATGTTTTTCTTCTTTCTGCCGACACGTGTAATCCATCGGAAAATTTTTTTTCTTAATCTGCCGACACGTATGTCTTCCTTGTCTGGCGATGTGTTATTTCGTTTAAATTCATTCTTCTTCGCCGATACACTTCACTTTTCGCGCTCTTTCTGTAAACCCCTGCCCTACCAAATCCTCTCTGTCGAATCTTCTTCTAGCAATGGAATTTCAAGGTCAATCATCTCGCGCAGTTTCCACACCGGCCCAGAAGAAGACCAAAGCTTCTGCTCATCCTTCCCGAGAGATTCCTCTGGGAACGGAATGGCCATCGTTCTTCTTTCTTACACAAGCGGCTGAGGTAAAATACCGCAATACCTATCAGCACAAATCTTTGATTCTTAGTAAGAGCATTCATTTTGAAAAGCTTGCTGGAATGGGTTTTATCGAACCCTTGACGGATCTAGGGTTAATAGGTCTTTTTGAAACCGAATCGTTCTTCTATCCAGAAGCAATTAGGATGTTCTATGCTAACATGAGTTTTACCTCTGACTTCTCTTCCATTAAGAGTTATGTTTACAACAAACGCATAGAGATTACTCCTCAGACCATAAATACTCTACTGGGGGCTCCTCATTTGGACAATTGCCCCTACACTTATGTGACAGGCCCTGAGCTGCCCTTCTTTGGAACATCTGATGGATTACAGTTTCTAAGGGAAATAGCTTTGGATCCTAATTCTTCCCCTGATCAGTTAAAAGGTAAGCATTTGACACCTAGAGCCAGAGTATTCCGACATATGGTCGATTTCAATATTGTTCCCAAGGGGGGACATTATGATGAAGTGAGCTCAATGGAGTTATTTGTTCTGTTTGCTCTGTATTTCAAGACCCCTTTCAATATTGGTTATATTGTTGTTAGACGGATGATTTTGGCTGTATCATCCAAGGCTACATCCTTACCGTATAACCTGCTACTTATGCGGTTATTTGTCAAGCTGGAAGTTGCTTTTCCTGAGGAGGTTGAGCCTGTGATTCTTCAGCCTTCCAACTTTTATTCCGACATTTCTCTCAACAGGTTGGGATTCAATAGAAATGTCAAGGATAAACCTGTTGTGGACAAGGCTAAGAAAAAGGTTTCTCGAGCTGCTCCTGTCAAACGTGGGAAACGAAAGTTAATTCTTCCAGAGGAATCTGCTACTGAAGGTGGAAATGAGTCTGGCCTTCCAGATTTTGCTCTTTCCCCTTCTCAATCTCAGGACTCTGATCCCCAGCCCCCTCCTTTAAAACGTAAGCGCAAGACTGCCCCTTCTTCAAGTATCATTATCTCAGAGGCAACCTCTGCTTCTTCCTCTCAGCCACCTCCAATTCCACCTGCCCCTTTGCAGCTCTCTCTGCCTGCACTCCCAACCTCTCCTCCAGTCTCAGAACCTCAATCACCTCCACCTTCTCTTATATTGCCTTCTCAGTCTGTTTTTCCTTCCATCTCTCCGCTGATGCAAGCCATTTCTTCAATTTTCAGCCATGGCCCTCCACCAGCTTCATCAGTCCCTCCATCTCCAGTCCAACTCCCTTCCTCACAAACTACATCTCCAGTTCAACTGGCAATCCCTTCACCTTCTACATCTCCGAACCCACCAGCTATACCATCAACACCTTCATCTCCAATCCCGACTACTCCCCTCAGTACTCCTCCTTCTACTCCTCCACCTCCACCTCAATCTCCAATTAGATTGCCTTCACCCTCCTCCACTCACCTAAAACCATCGACAGTTAGAGATTAGAGCCCCACTAGACTTAATCTAACTACGCCTGAATCTAGGAAGCCGGTTTGGGGCCCTACTAATTAAACCGTCCCGTTTACATCACTAAAACCCAACCCAAAGCTCTCACGTTCGCAGCCTTTCGAAAACCCATACATGGCACTCCTTCAACTACCTAAGCACAGAACAGCCCGTAATTTAATCAAACTCCCTTGGTTTGGGAACATCGGAGGGCATCGCCTAGAGGATGTCCGCCGAGTGAGAGATTAAGAGAATAAATATAGTGGCGGCTAACCTCACTAACTTTCCTCCATTAAATAAATGCTATCCACCAATGTAAATTTGCAATACCATCTGCCCCTGCCTAATAACCTAATCAACATTTCCCTTCATTTTCACCATAAATTAGATACTCCTTGATAACTTATTTTGATGTATAGTGAACCGGTGCTAACAAAATGACTTCCCGCACAGAGTTTTACGATACCGTAAAGCAATAGCCTAGCTGAATTGCGTATTGAGCATAGCAGTTGGTTGAAAGCGCTTTTGGCCGAAGGCGTCTTGGCCGAATGCGTATTTGTGCCGAGGCTAGTGGCCCGAAAGGCTTTTGGTCACAGCGAGTGGGCTCAGGCACGTTTTTTTACGTGTGGTCAGCGGCCCCCCCGCCTCTAGCCCCCCCCGGAAAGAGTAAGCCCGCTCTGCTGGATAAGCTCTCTCTGGTTAGAGGGATGAGGATCTCGTGACCCTATTGAGCATTGCATAGTAAGATAAAATAAAAGCATGATTATCGAACTCATACGCACCCATGCATTGCATTTACTGTAAGCTACTGGATTTCCATCTCATATTATTGTATGGTGTAGGTGATTTACGAGTATACAGGTGAGGATATATCCCTCCCCCTGAGGCATGAGGCAGTTTTTGACGAAGAAGTGCTGCGTGGTGTTCGGCGCGTCGAACGCTTCCTGAGCCGTGGGAAGTATGTAATAGGCTATGAGGTTTTGGGATGTTTGGGCTCATAGTTTTGTATAATCATTATAGGATGTTTGTTCTGATAGTTGTAGGTTATATATTGATTTGTTGTGTATCACATTTTAGATGCTGGTTCTGGATAGTTGATAGGATATATTATAAATTTTTAAATGTTGTGAACTGGTTTGTAATTTTAAAATAGTAAGATATGTGCCACTTTCAAACGTAACCCGCAGTTTATTTCATGAAAACTCCTTGTTATGGTTGTATTCGATCGTTTTTGGGGGGTGGGTTTTCGGAAAGCTGTACGAGTATGGGTGTTTGATGTTAGTTGTATTTTGTAGTGGTTTTCGTTTACGTATGGGTTTTAAATAATCGTTTTTGAACCCCGTTTTAATTAAATTGATGTTTAACTTGTTTTCTAAATTGTTCAGCATCAAGCTAAAGGAGAAGAAGATGAAAAATATGGTACGTTATTTAGGGTAATAAGTACAGTACTTAGGGTCATCAGTTCTGCAATGCAATACTCTAAAAACCAACATCACCCCAAAGACAACCTACGAACCACCAAAATAATTGTAAATTATACACTAACCCCAAAGTACGGTTCCACGCCACAGTCGTGCCGAAGCCATGGTCGATATGCCCCACATAGCCGCACCGGCTAACTGCATTCATCACCACTGCTGGCCACCCTGGTTGTCTCATCCGCCTCACCTGAGTAATCTCGCCACCGACACCATAGACAAAACGTAAGCCTAGGCTTAAGCAAGTAGGTAAATGAATGCACCACACAATGCAAAACTCAATCCTATCCACATGCAGTTTTCTAACTCTCGTTTGTACTTATTGCTGGTCGTTTTTATCTTTGCTTTAAAATCTTTTATAACCGTGTAGAAAACGAGTTGGCACACATCCCAGAACCGGCGAGGATGGAAACGACGCAGAACCACCACCTTCAGAGGGTCCCGCGGAGGCACACACCCAGCACTCAGCCTGAACACAGCCCCATTCAGGATTCATGTTTTTAGCCGTTCATCTCTCATGAGAGTACCCTCGTGTGCTACAACACCACCACCTCACCCGACCAGGCACACTAGTCGAAATGCAATATGTGTTTTTAGCCGGTCATCTCTCATACTAGTAACCCTTCGGGTGCTACACACCAGTAACCTCAGCCCGACAGGCCCACTTATTTTCGAAATGCTATGTGTTTTAGCCGTCATCCTCTCATCTAGAGTACCTTCGGGTGCTACACACCAGCAACCTCAGCCCGAAAGTTACCCATTCGCTCAAATGTCAAACAATGCCACGTAGGCGTACCTACCGACTTATGACATGATCCATGCTTCCCAAATATGCAACACTACACGAACATCAACCCACGCAACACGAAACAACCAACACAACACAACCCGAATAAATACCCTACCGTTCTAGGTGTAAGGCCGAATGCAAAGAATTCACAAACTACTTTACTGGCATCCTAGCTCGCTTAGGATATTTGTTTACCTGTCCACTCTACGGGCTCTACCTCGTCGACAAATATCAAACTTGATTAAAATCAAGCCTACAATCCACCAGTCTCTCAACTATATGTCTCACCTATCCACGAAAACCTAACTAACGGCCACTAATTTGGTTCGGTTAAAAACCGACCCTACTTCAAAACGTGCATAACTTTCGCGTCGGTTTATCGAATCAACGTTCCATGCCACGGACTCCTCTAAAACCTATTTTTAACCCGTCCAAAGAATTTTTAACAATCAACTCTATCTAGGTCCAAAAATCAGAAACCCGAACTGGCCCATAACCGAAATCCCCCTTTTTGAATTTTCCATCATTCTCACTCGATTCCTCACTCCTCCACATCAATACCCTCAATTGAAGAATCTAACCAAACTCTCGAGCTAGACCACCAAACCGAAATGCCCAAAACAGAGCCTACTTTTGTTGCCCAAACGGCTCATCACGGCCAGGCGCCAAAGCCGGTCCAAGGTCCGGCAAACCCCGCCGATGGGACCAAATCGGGTCGTGCTCAAGCCAAATCCGGCTCGTCACTCTCGCCCCGAACAGACCCGCAACAGGGGAAACGAGGGCTACCGTTTGTTTTGTTCGCGAAACGGCCGGAATGCTAGCCCTGATTTTCGTGCTGCCGCTGCCGGGACGACGCGAAAATCTCGTCGGTTTTGCTCCGTCGAATCGCCGATCGCCCTCCTCGCGTCTCCTCCTCCCTGCCTTCGCTGCTGCCCCGACTACAGAATGGCTTTCGCCATTCTGTCGTTTGTTTTAGGTTCTTATTTATTTTTTTTTTAATAAAATAAATAGATACTATATAAATAACTAATATCAATAACCTATTAATTCCCTATTAACGCATTAATAACCGTTTGGCTCTCTCATTTTCCCTAAAAAAAAATCCCGGGTGTTACATTCAACATACATGACAAGTCTTATACATTGAAGTTCCCCGATACTCCATAAGCTCTTCCGAAAGATCAGTCAAAAATTTTGGTTGGAATCGGCCATCCTTGATTGCGTGATCTTTGAGTCATTCCACTCCTGCCACTTTTTGGAGATCATAAAACCGAAGAAGTACCCTTTTGTTTAGTAAAGAACACTTTTTGAGATTGCCATAAGCTTAGCCCCTAGAGTGTTTGAAAAGAAGGCGAGTGTCTCCCCATGAATTCGAAAGTCATGCTATATAAATAAAGATGTCATCAAAATACACCACTATCACTTTTCCATAATCCCTTAGAACATAATGCATGAGCCTCATGAAGGTGCTTTGTGCATTAGAGATGCCGAGGGCATCCTAGCCCATTTTCGACATAAAGCCATAACTTGTTTGGGAAAGCCGTCTCTAGTCATTCTCTTCTTTCAATCAAATTTGGTGGTACCCCACTCTAGATCTACCTTTGAAAAAGAACGATGCCTCACTTAACTCATCAGTATTCGTCAAGCCTTGGAATCAAAGGGGGGGAAACGTTACTTGATTCTGCGATTTAGTTGATGATCTCTATCCACATATATTCCCATTGACTTATCTTTTTTGGGCACCAAAAGTGAGAAAGGCGCAAGGACTCATCGTCTCTTATATAGCCCACTGGTAAAGCAATTTCCCTCACTTGATGTTGCAAGTTCTTTTGTCTCCCTGGGTTCATTCAATAGGCTGGTCGATTGGGCAGGACTTCCAACGCTTAGAGATCCATTTGATGCCACTACCATAGAGGGTGTAACCATTGGGTAACTCCTCTGGAAACACATCTGATCTGGGGAGGAGTTTTGTACGACTTGAGAACACTTCCCAAACTCCATGTAGCTCAAAAAGCAATAAGGATAAACCGGTCCCGGCCTTCAGACTAGCACTTCCAATCCTTTTTGATAGGAACAGATTATTTTTTTTCTTATGTTTCTTTCTTATCTATCAGGGCTCGTGCAAGCTTAGATGGGTTGAAAGGAGTTAAATTGATTCTTCCCTCCCCTTGTACTGATGAATAATAATTTTGTGAACCATCATGGTTGTTTTCGATCATATTGCCACGGTCCGTCCAGTAAAAGATGACTTGCACTATGGGATCACATCACAATAACACCTTATATTGTCTTCCAATGGAAATTCCACACTACTTGCTCGGCCACCTTACATCATCCTTTTCCATTTCACCAAAAAAAAATCGCATTTTTTGTCTCAATCAGCTCGGGCAACTTGATTGGGTTGAGAGGAATGAAAGTGATTGTCCTCCCTTTAATGGGAATGACTATAATTTGTGAAACCATCATGTGTTTTTTTCGATCATATGCCACGGTCTTCCCAAGTAAAAAGATGCTTGCAGTTATGGGGCTCACATCACATAACACTTGCTTTGTAGTCCAAATGGTATATTCCACACTTACTTGCTCACCACCTTTACATCATCTTGTTCTTCAAACCATCCCAGTTGTAAGAGTAGGCTTCTTGGTGGTTTTCCAAGCCAAGTTTATCCAAGATTTCCTTGAAGCCGCTTGGTGCAAACTTCCCTCATCTATGAAGACAGCTACAAATCTTATCCTGATGAGCATCTCCATGAAAGATATTCTTGTTGGCATGTTCTTCCTTTGCTTTGTCCCCTGAAGTGGCCTAATTATCAGCATTGGCCAAAGGGTATAAAATGAATCCTCGTTGAACATCAAAATTTTCATTGTCTTTCCCTCATTTTTCTTCTTCACTCTTATTCCTCCGGAAGCTAAGACTTTCTTTTGAGTCTCCCTTTGAGACCATGACTCTTGTTTATTCGGACCTTGTGTCACTTATGTAACCATCGGCCTAGCACTTGAAGTATTGATGTCTCTGCCTTTTTTAATCGGAGTGCTTTCATCGACAAACGTCTTTTCCTCTTCCTTCTATCTTATGGCCATTTGGGAATTCGCTATTCCTTTTCATTCGAAGACAAAGTTGGAAGGTTCTCGTTTTGGTGCGAACCGAGGATTAAGTTGAGTCCTTTTCTTTTTTACTGTGCTTTCACCTTTAAGGTAAGTTGGATCACATCATTAGTGTACCAGAATTGAAGCTCGACTACATCTCCAATGGTTCTCGATTTAAATCTTCTCAAAACCCTGCAATGGGTTGCTCTTCAATTTCCACTACCCACTCTTACTCTTGATTGATTCCAACTCGGATACTATCATCAACATTGAGGGAATTTTTTCTTCAATTTTAGCTTCGGAGGAATAGCTCTTGCCTATATTGGTAAAGAATAACTCTCCTCATAAGGGTCTTCATGGCATTCAAAGTAGAAAATGTTAAACGTCCGGGCTGGCTTATTGTAGTGGACCGAGCTTTGGCTCGAGCCATACATATGACCGAGCGAGCTCGCCATCCAGGCTCGCGAGCTCGTTGATGACCGGTCAATGGTCCTACTGCGAGTTGGAGCGCGGTCCTGTCCCGCCCCTGAGTGTTTTCGACTCCCGACAATCGACTGTCTCCGATGCCTCGGCCAAGCCCACCGAGCTATCTGTTCCCAATTGTGAGGCGACAGGCATTGAGAGATGGCATAGAGAAGGCCGATTGGGCGGACGAATGCGCCGAACCGCTCAGCCCGATCGAGCACGCTGCGCGCAAGGCGACGATGTGCTCCGCCCCCAGATGGCTAGCTCGGTGCTCTCATCGACTCCGACGCTGCGACACAACGCGGCTCCGTCTCCTCCACTAGCGGTCTACCAGAGGGCACAGCCGCACAAGGGCCCTCAAACAAAAGGTCTGATGATCGTTGCTAAGAATCCTGAGATTCTCAAGCTAAAATTCCTCATAATGATAACATATTGTTGCTCTACGGCTGCAAGCAATCTCAGCTGCAGATCTCAGCAACGGCCTATGACTGTTGGAGCTTCAAGCACTCTTCAGAAATCACCTCTCAGCCTCTTCTTGCCTCTCTCCTCCTTCTCTCAATTGTTTCGAGAAATCTTCCGCCGCCCGGCAGTGTGTGTCACCTCAATTTCTATGCATTTCCTCATTCATTGGGTCTCTCAGTTTCTATCGTCATTTGGTTCAGAAGTTAAATTTAGTTTTACATTTTTTTTTACATATATTTACATAAATTTGTATTAAGTTATAGTTTATACAACTTAAATTTTGTTGTTACATTATTTTTTTTGGCTTTGTTCTAAGTGAGTTGATTAATTCACACCACCGACAACTTTGGGTGGACATTGAGTTTGTGGTATCATGTTCTTATTTAACAAATTTATTTTTAGTTATGGAATCTACGTATTATAATATTGCTGATGATATTGAAAAATTAGGAAATAATCTTGTTTTTCATAGGATATCATCTGCAAGCATCACCATCCACGTCCTCAACTAAAAAAAACAAAACTCTGAAGTCTTGAATATTTTGTAATGAAAGATATTAAATTGGTGGAAAAATAGAATCTAGAGCTCATGAAATATTGTATTAAAAAGATACCATATGTTTCTGGTAGTCACCCTACTCACTAAATAGCATTATCAAAGTGTCACTTACACGACAGGTTTAAGACCATACCACAAAGATTATTAAATGCTCGTTGTCAGTGACACTTTTTTTGGTATTCACAACTAAAAATGAGAGAAGGAAATAAAAAAACTTGTAGCACCAGTGAGTGCCTTTACGTTCCCTTGATAGTGTGGACTTTGAAAATTTTTCTGAAAGAATATGCTACTCCTAATTGTAAACGTAGTTCTAGAAGTACAACTAGAATTGATATTATTAAAATTAATATATACAAATGAGGGTCATTTCTTCTTTTTTCAAGTGTGCCCATTCGATGTCTATTTGTATCACGTCTGATTTTATGGTGTGCAAGTAATTCTATAGGCGAAGAAGTTGTAAATTTTCATTGATGATGACTTTGGCAATAAATAAAGAATAAAGAATTTAAAGAGTTTCGTAATTGTGAATAATTCCCCACACTGGTATACAATTTCTAGATATATTGTTAGATATTGCAGAATATTCCATTCTAGATTAGAATAGTTGTATAACAATTTGATACTGCTAGTGCTACGATGCTGTTATTTCTCAATTTTAAAAATTATTTTCAATTAGATAATACTCGCGATTCTCTTTTCCATATTAAATGGTTTGCTTATTTTAAATTTAGTGTAAGATGGTATCGTCATATATTTAGGCCTCATATTGAACCTCCCGCATTTTTTATTAGTTGGATCTAATTTGAGGCAACAAGAATATAGAGATTTTGTAAAGTGCCCAACTTAAACCACGAAAATTAAAAATCGATGTAGATAATAGGTGGAATACTTATTAAGGTTGCAAAATGGCTAGGACCATATGGCAAGAATATTTGTGCTTTTTATAGGAAGAAAACACAAATATTAATCTTGATAAATTTAGTTGCGAAGTAGCTAATAATTTCTGATTTTTTAAATATTTTATGATGTTTATAACATGAATGTTGGAGAATTTATTATCCAATGCGTGCATATTGTTCTCCTAATTTTTATAAACGACCGGGTATTGTGCACATACGACATATAGATGAATTTAAAGAGATACGTAATAAAAATAGAAACAAAATTTAAAAAAAATATTGGCTGACATTCTTCCTATTTTTTTGTTAGGCCATGTGAAGGATCTAGATAGAAGTTAAGGGAGTATATCTCATTGTTACTCAAATTTTTAATAATTTACAAACTCGTTCTTTATGTTCTATGAATCAAAAACACAGGATTACTAATTTATTATTCTATGAATCTAAATATTCTAATGTTTGTCATTCACATGTTTCTTCACACATGTTAGCTCAAGTAGAGTAGTGTAAATATGGTGGTCACCAATGTGGTATTCATGATATTGGAACAATTAGGATACGGAGCTTTACTCTAATTCTATGCGAAAGAACTAGGAAATTTATTTGACACTTGATACCAATTTTTTCCACGGAGAAAATTTGATATTTTTAAATTGGTGGAAAAATATTTTCCACCACATATCAAATGCTATCTATATGGCACCTGATCTACTAACACCTCCCATCTTTACAGTTAGCTCGGAGGGTTCTACTTTAAGTGCAAGTGAAAGTGTGTACGTAGAACGCAAGCACCAGATCTTATGGAGGACACTCATTGCATGACGAATTGAAACGACGCCATTACGAGAAACCAACAACGAGAGGAAGAAATACTCAAGGGACTTAAAATTTGACGTTGAAGATTAGTTTGGAATAATTTGGAAGTATTTTTTATTTTGTAATTTTTTTGATATTTTACAAAATGATGACAATTCGAGGGGTTGCCACCTTTTTTTTTT